>JAHRIG010000402.1:200004-217479 GCA_020311275.1 Eira barbara
CAGGACCCTGGGATCATGACCTGAGCCGAAGGCAGAGGCTTTAACCCTCTGAGCCACCCAGGGGCCCCATTCTCCCCCTATTTTTAAAATGTGACCATGTGTAGGGGGAAAAGGAAGGACAGGAAGACCATGGATGAGTATCTATGCCCCAGTCTCCATTTGAGCATCACACACATCACATTCTGGTACGAGAGGCATGAAGTCATGGTCACAAGACATGGGCATGGTCACAAGTCATGGGCTGACAGGTGTGCCAGGTTCAAGCTCAGTCTAGGTCAACACATCATCCTTGCTGTTCCTCCCTCCAGTGCTGAGTCCCTGTGGATCTCCTTCCCATGCACCACAATCTGTGAGTGTCCCGTCTCTGGGGCAGTTCCACACAGTAGGATCACCATGAGGAGACCTGAAAAGATGTGACACTCATGTCCCAGCCTGTTGTATTTCCTGTGACCTCTGTGTCCAGGTACCACACACAGGACTCATATCTACACATATTTATTCTCCTACTATCTGGAGGTTTACATGAAATCAGCCCCAGTAGACAGCAGTCATAGTCCTGGTGGGGCTATACCCCTGCAGAACCTGTGGGGTTGAGTCTTTTCCTCCTGCTTTCCAGAGCTGCACCCCTTGCATTTTCAGACTCATGACTCCTCCCTCCACCTTCACAGTGAGAAGACCATTGAGCGCCAATAGTCACATGACTCACTTCTACTGGGTCTTAACCTCTCTCTGCTGCATCTCATAAAAGCATTTGACATTACATTATGAGTCACCCGGATGCTCCAGAAAAGATATTCCAGATGACTCCTGCACAGGAACTGGGTCTGGGCTTCCCCTGGACCCCACACCTGCAGCACTAGGAAGTGTAGGGAGACGATGTTTCCTGCCAGCCTCTGAGTTTCCTCTCCAGACCTCGCTGTTCAGGGCCAAGTCTTTCATTCCCTTCTCCTCTGAGAACATCCCTGTCTCCTGCTAGTGGTGCATGCTGGTGTGGGGTTATATCAGTTTTATAAACCTTCACTATCACCAGGCCCCTTGCATAGGGACAACAATCACCCATATGATGCAGGCTGTCTCATGGGCTCCAGCCCATGAGGCGGCAGAGCAAAAATAAAGTGAAAATAGGCCTTTAGTTGAACTCTAGCTGATGTTGGAACAGCATTAAGGGTTAATAAAGTAAGAAGAATACTAGAGATAGAGATCAGAGCTTCTCTTGCATGGAAGAAGAAATATTAAACTCCCAAACGTGCAAGAGTAGCCTATATCATGAAATGATAAAAACAGCTTAAATGTGTTCTCATGGAGTGTCAGACACTGGCTTGTGCTAAATGAGTTTTCAGGGTCTCACCTCAGAGCTGTGAAGGAAACATCTTGTTCAAGGACTCAGGTGAGTGCAGAGAGCTCCAGATCCCCGAGACATTTAGAAGCATGACACCTGGAAATGAAAATATCTATGACTGACACCAGAAGCACATGTATTCAACCTGATGAACAAACTGGGGGAAATGACACAGCACAACATCTGTCATAAAATTTCAAGTTCAAGTTTGAGCATGAGAACGGAATTGTTTGTAGCTTATGAAAACTACATTGTGAAAAGGAATTAACAGAACAGAGTGTATAAATTTAAAAGCAAAATAAAAAACACCAAGTTACCGGAGACCATTTAGGGAACAAGCTGACACTCAGAGAGGCCAGGAAAATAATGAAGACTTTTCAACAGATTGAAAATCAAGAAACTATTCACAGGCAGCCAATAAACATAAAATTCAGAAGTTATAGTTAAAAGACCAGGATGCATTAAAAATAAATATTATAAATAGACTTAGTGAAAATCAAATACTTTTTTCTGACACTTAACAATCACAATGAGGAGGAACAAGTTAAAATCTAAGGGACGATATGCACAAATTGCATAACCAACAAAGGATTTGCATCCTGAATATGCTAAGAACACTGAAAACACAATGTAAATAAGGCATTAACTATCTGTAAAATAGGCAGAGCCTTGTGTGGACATCGGATCCAGGAGGGTATAGAGATGTTAGGTAAGTAGAGGAGAGGTCACACCCCACCATGGATTGTCAGGGAAATTCAAGTCAAACAACGAGATACCCTACAAATTCATCACAATGACTCAGGTATGAAGGAAGCACTGACCATACCATCCTGGTGAGCATGTATTATACCTCAGGCCTCACACCTTGTAAGAGGGAATGAACAGTGAAAAAGCAACCCTGGAAAAAGAAAATATTTGGCTTCTTTTACGGTGTTAGAGATGGATACTGGTAACGTGTGACCTGGAAATCCCACCCATGAATGTTTGCTACAGAAAAATGAAACCCCATGTTCACATAAAAATGGCATATAAATATTTACAGCATCTTTATTTGTGTTAGAAGTTAAGAATAATAATAGAAAATCTAGACTTTATTATTAAATTAATTATTAAATAAATTATTTAAAATAATTTAGAAAAGGGTTTCTAAATTAAAGGAATAATCCAAGTAGAAAATATCCATCAATGGAATATATTTTACAATAAGAAGTCACACTACTGATGCACACATCAGCCCAGGGGAACCTCAAGACGTGATGTTGAGTGAAGGTCAGCACTCTCAAAGAGGACATAGGCCATGTAGCCTGTAGCGTTCACACAGGGAGCCCACGGTGACAGTGGTTTGGTTGGGCTTTGTTTACTTCTTGCTTCCCCCTACCCAGATGATGAGCTCCCCTGCCTCAGGCTCCATGCTGTCTCACTGTCAGCAATGTCCTCATGTAGGAGTCTGGACAAACTGAACCAACCCACCTCAGACTCCTCGGAACTGAGAGTTGCTGAGCCCAGAGTCTGACATGTGTTCTGACAGCAGCTGCCCCCTCCAGTGTCTGTCTCTGCCTCTCTCCTGCAGGTGTGCAGGAATAGATTAGGACACCTCCTCTGAGTCCAACCGTCTCCTGCTGCTGACTCTCCCACAACCTGAGGTCTAGACCTTCCTCACACGCAGGTAGAAATGAATCGACTTGTACAGGAACTGACTTGGAACTGTTTAGTGGGTTGTATGCACCACGCTGGTTTCCATAGTAATGACACTATATGGTACTCCCATCCAGAGCATTCCAGGGGTCTCTGCTCACCACATTCTCAGTGGAGGTCCATTCTCACATGGGGTCCATTCTCATTTTCTTTAGTTTGTTATTTTCATAGTCTTGGTAAAAGCTCTGGGTTGGTATCTCAGTGGTTTGGGGTTTGATCTCTCTGATGATTAGCATTGTTGAACATCGATGAATTTATGTATTCTCTTTGTACAATTTTATTCATTTATTTGGGAGATAGAGATTGCACATGTGAGGGAGGGAAAGAAGGAGAGGGAGAATCCCATTCTTAGCTGGTCACAGATCCTGATGTGGGGCTTGATCCCAGATCATGACCTATCATGAAATCAGATGCGTAATCAACGGAGTCAACCAGAGCCCTTACTTGTCTTCTGTAAAGAAATGGATAGAGAAGACCACCTGGGCCCATTTTTTTTAATGCTTTGATTTATTTATTTATTTAGAGAGAAAGAGAAAGTGAGTGGAGGAGCAAAAGGAGACACAAAGAAAACATATCAAGCTTATTCCCAGTGAGCAAAGAGCCTAATATGGGGCTTCATAGCAGGATCCTGGTTCATGACCTGAGCAGAAATCAAGAGTTGGAGGCTTAACCAACTGAGCCATCCTGGCGCCCCATCCTAGGCCCAAATTTTAACCAGGGATTTCTTTATTGTTATTATTGCATTTGTCAAACTTACTATTCAAGCTAAGGAGTCCTTTCTGTACTTTGGGTGTTAACCCCTCCTCAATATATGGTTGAACACCCTGTCTCCCATTTCACAGTCTGACTTCCTGCTCTGAAACATTTGCTCTTCACACTTGGTGTTTTGATGGAGTCCCACCTCCATTAAAGAGGGCATGTGATGTGATGAGCACAGGGTGTTAAAAGCAATTCTGAATCATTGAACACTACATCAGAAAATAATGATGTACTATATATTAGTTAATTGAATTTGAATTAAAAAATAAACTAAAATATTTAATAAAAATAAAATAAACGAAATAAAATAAAACCTTCTGCTTTCAAAACCAAGAAAGAAAGAAAGAAAGAAAACATTCCAGAGGAGTAAACAATGTACAATGGAAAAAAGACAGTCTCTTCAATAAATGGTGCTGGGGAAATTGGACAGCTATGTGTAGAAGAATGAAACTCGACCATTCTCTTACACCACACACAAAGATAAAATCAAAATGGATAAAAGACCTCAACGTGAGACAGGAATCCACCAGAATCCCAGGGGAGTCAATAGGCAGTAACCCCTCTTTCATCAGCCCCAGCAATTTCTTTCAAGACATGTCTCCAAAGGCAAAGGAAACAAAACCGAAAATGAACTTTTGGGACTTCATCAATATCAAAACGTTTTGCACAGCAAAGGAAATAGTCAACAAAACAAAGAGGCAACCCACAGAATGGGAGAAGATATTTGCAAATGACAGTCCAGACAAAAGGTTGATATCCAAGATCTATAAAGAACTCCTCAAACTCAACACACACAAAACAGACAATCATGTCAAAAAATGGGCAGAAGACATGAACAGACACTTCTCCAATGAAGACATACAAATGGCTATCAGACACATGAAGAAATGTTCATCCTCATAGCACCAGGGAGATTCAAATTAAAACCACATTGAGATACCACCTTACACCAGTTAGAATGGCCAAAATTATCAAGACAGGAAACAACGTGTGTTGGAGAGGATGTGGAGAAAGGGGAACCCTCTTACACTGTTGGTGATAATGCAGGTTGGTGCGGCCACTTTGGAGTGGCTTAAGTGTGTGGATTATTTGAATACCTTTTATTTATTTTTTGTTGTTGTTGCCTGATTGCTGTTGCTAAGACTTCTTCTTGTTTTTATTTATTTTCAGTGTACTAGAATTAATTGTTTATGCACTACAGCCAGTGCTCCATGCAATACGTGCCTTCTGTAATACAAACCACCTGGCTCCCCCAACCTCCCACCCCCTGCCCCTTCAAAACCCTCAGATTGTTTTTCAGAGTCCATACTCTCATGGTTTATTTCCCCTTCCAATTTCCCTCAACACTCTTCTCTTCTCCATCTCCCCATGACCTCCATGTTATTTGTTATGCTCCACAAATAAGTGAAACCAAATGATAATTGACTCTCTCTGCTTGACTTATTTCATTCAGCATAATGTTGAACAAGAGTGGTGAGAGTTGGCATCCTTGTTATGGTCTTGTTCTCAAAGGGAAGGCTGCCAGCTTTTCCCCACTGAGAATGATATTCCCTGTGAGTTTTTCATAGATAGATTTTATGATGTTGAGGAAAGTTCTCTCTATCCGTATACTTTGAAACTTTAAAATTAACAAGACAGTAAAAAACAGGTGTCGGAGAAGATTTTGAGTAGGGAGAACCCTATCACACTGTTTTCCAGATGCAAGCTGGTGCAGCCACTTTGGTAAACAGTGTGGAATTTCCTTAAGAAATTAAAAATAGAGCTTCCCTATGACCCTGCAATTGCATGACTGGGTGTTTACCCACAAAGATACAGATGTAGTGAAAAGAGGCGCCATCTGCACCCCAGTGTTCATAACAGCAATGGCTGCAATTACCAAACTGTGGAAAGAACCAAGATGCCTTCAGCAGATGAATGGATAAGGAAGATGTGGTCCATATACATTATGGAGTATTATGCCTCCATCACAAAGTTGAATACCCGGCTTTTGTATCAACATGGTTGGGACTAGAAGTGATGATGGTGAGTGAAATAAGTCAAGCAGAGAGAGTCAGTTATCATGTGGTTTCACTTCCTTGCGAAGCATTAGAAATAACACAGATGACATTAGGAGAAGGAAAGGAAAAGTGAATTGGGGTAAATCGAAGGGGGAGATGAACCATGAGAGACTGTGGCCCCTGAGAAACAAACCGAATGTTTTCAAAGGGAGGGCGGGGATGGATGAGCCTGGTGGTCGGTATTAAGGAGGGCATGCATTGTATGGAGCACTGGATGTGGATCATAAACAATGAATCTTGGAACTTTGAAAAAAATTAAAATTAAAAAAAAAAGTTTTATATTCACTCGGGTGTGTATGTGTGTCTCTGTGTGTATGTGTGTGATCTTCAAACTCTGTATCCACACAACATCCTGGAGCAGGTTTCCAATTCTTTCCCACGTTGTCATTAACATCGATACTGTGAGTATAGTTCAAGATTGAGACTGTACCAGGGCTGTTAATTCTCTTGCTTTGCATTGTTGATGTCTCTGTAGGCTCATATCCAGCACGCACTTTACACAGGTTTTGACAAGCTTGCACACTGGGCTGGGTGGTCCTATAATGAACATAGAATGTAGCTGGGACTCTTGTAAGGTTCAGATGACATATATGGAGATATTTGTAATCCATTGGTATTTAGAGATAGGAACAAGAAAGTGTAAGTGACACTGTCATTGTGCTTGTTAGTATAGTTGTTGTCCCAAATTTCTAAATCAGAGACTGAAGAGGAAGCCCAGAATCATGTGGCCAGAGAGGCTCCCTTGGGGAAAAAGCTTGAAGGCATGAATGCCAAAGACCCTGACAGGAAACCTGCCCATATCCTCCAGCTGTGCCTGCTCCTGGGGCTTAAGGACAGAACTGGTGAGTGGTGTGCATCCCCTGGTGGTCCAGATCCCCTCCTACAGTGAGGTTTGTGTCTGGGTTCACACTGATGTCCCCTCACTGTGTCTGCTGCACAATAATACACGGCTGTGTCCTTGGCTCTCAGGCTGTTCATCTGCAGATACAACGTGTTCTTGCCATTGTCTCTCGAGATGGTGAATCGGCCCTTCACAGAGTCTGCATAGTATGTGCCACTTCCATTATTGCTAATCCATGTGACCCACTGCAGCCCCTTCCCTGGAGCCTGGTGGACCCAGCTCATGCTGTAGTTACTGAAGGTGAATCCAGAAGCTTCACAGGAGAGTCTCGGGGACTCCCAGGCTTCACCAGGTCTCCCCCAGATTCCACCAGCTGCACCTCACACTGGACACCTGCAGACACAAGACATCCTGGTCAGGAAACTGTCACGCACCCACTCTTTCTCTCATATCCATTCTCACACTTGAGGTCACTTATTCTCTGTAAACTACCTTTTAAAAGAGCAAAAAGGAAAACCCAGCCAAGCACAAACTCCATGGCGAATTTTCTCTATTCTATCCTGATTAGTGAATAGGAACACCTGGAAATGCCATGGCTGGGTCGCCTCTCCCAGCTGCTGAGTTCGGACCGGGCTGTTTAAATCAGCAGAGGGAGGGCCCTATTTAAATGTCCTCTGACTATATATCCAGCTTGGGATCTAAGCTGATGTAGAGGGCAGTGACCAGAGCAGGTGTGACTGCTGTGACTTTGTGGCATTGACAAGATTTGGGAAAAATGCTTTTATGTATTATATGATTTTCCATAATACAAACTTGGCTTGTTGTGCTCTTTTTACACATTCACCCACATCTTGGGGTGTGAGTTTTGTGACTTTTGTGAGTTTTATGAGAAAGAGTTTTGAACATACACCCAGAATTCTAGAGGTTGTGTGAGGTGTCCAAGAGCATGTGTGGGGTGTGAGCCCCATGAATTGGCCTGGGATTCTCCCACTCCAGACCTCCTCTCCTCTGAATCACCTGCAGTTCAGAGTGGACAGGTTCATGAGGAAGGTGGAACCCCTGATGTGTTGGGGACAAGATTATTTTGCTTATTTTAAATTTTCTCTAAAAATAGAGAGAAATAGTGTTTTTGCAGTTCTATTTTCAAGTCTCTAAACTTTCATTATCTCTATGTTCCTCGCGAGTAATCCCTGGGATTATCTGCAATAGCTGTGATGCGTGTACTTGATACAGGATGACTGCACGCGAGTAGAGTGTAATTTGGTGAACCCTGCAGTCAGAATCAGCATTACCCAGAGGAAGCAAATCAATTTCCCACAAAATTTCCTGTATTATCTTTGCAATTCTTCCTTCCTCATTCCTTCTTTACTCTGTCCCCACATTACTACTGATCTTCATGTGACCTTACACTAGCTTTAATTTTCTAGAATATATAATTTTGTATTTGTATTAGATGTACCTTTATTTCTAGGGCTTGTATTGCTCAGTCAACTACTTGATAATGCCACGATATTCATTTTTTTTTTTATGATGGGCAGTTTCCAAAGATGACATAGAGCACAATATGTCCACTTTTTAAAAATATTCTTTTCAGTGTTCCAGAATTCATTGCTTATGCACCACACCCAGTGTTCCATGCAATACATTCCCCCTTAATACCCACCACCAGGCTAACCCAACCCCCACTGCCCTCCCCTCTAAAACCATCAATTTGTTTTTCGGAGGCCACAGTCTCTCATGGCTCATCTCCCCTTCCAATTTCCCCAACTCCCTTCTCCTCTCCATCTCCCCATGTCCTCAGTGTCATTCCTAATGCTTCAGAAATAAGCAAAACCATATGATAATTGATTAATTGGTGTACAGATGGCCCTTCTTCTAACTACATCTGTATCTTTGGGATAAATATCCCCAAACTACTAGAATTCATACAGCAATTCAGTAATGTGGCACGATATAAAATCAATGTACAGAAATCAATTGTTTTCCTATACACTAACAATGAAAATACAGAAAGTGAAATTAGAGAATAGATTCCATTTACCGTAGCACCAAGAACTATAAGATACCTGGGAATAAACCTAACCAAAGAGGTAAAGGATCTGTACTTGAGAAACTACAGAACACTCATGAAAGAAATTGAAGAAGACACAAAAAGATGGAAAAGCATTCCATGTTCATAGATTAGAAGAATAAACATTGTTAAAATGTCTTTACTGCTGTGAGCTACATGGCCTGTGTTCTCTTTGAGAGTGCCGACCTTCACCCAGTGTCATGTCCTTGAGGTTCCCCCGGGTGGATGTGTGTATCACTAGTGTGACTTGTAGTCATAGAATAGTGTTCCATTGAAGGATGTTTTCTACTTGCGTTATTATTTTAAATATAGAAAGACTTTTGTGGAGTTCTTAGCCTCAAACACAAATAAAATGCTATAAATATTCACATGCCCTTTTTTGTGTGAACATGGGATTTAGTTTTCCTGGAGCAAACACACATGGGTGGGATTTCCAGGTCACACATTACCTGTATCCATCTTTTTTCTTAAAAAGATTTTTTTTAAATTTATTTGACAGAGAGAGAGAGAGAGATCACAAGTAAGCAGAGAGGCAGTCAGAGAGAGAGGAGGAAGCAGGCTCCCTGCTGAGCAGAGATCCCAATGCAGAACTCGATCCCAGGACACCGAGATCATAACCTGAGCCTAAGGCAGAGGCTTAACCCACTGAGCCACCCTGACACCCCCCTGTATCCACCTTTAACTTCTTGGAAACAGCCAAATATTTTTCGAGAGCTGCTCTTTCGTTGTTCATTCCAACTTGCAAGGTTTGAGGCCCCAGGTGTGATACATGCTCACCAAGATGGTATGGTCAGTGCCTCCTTCACACCTGAGCCACTGTAATGAGTGCAGAGGGCATCTCATTGTGGGCTTCTCTTGGATTTCACTGACAATCTATGGCGAGAAGGGTTCTCTCCTGCATTTAACTAACATCTCTATACCATCCTGGATGCAATGTCTACACAAGGCTGTGCCTGTTTTATAGATGGTGGTTGCCTATCTTTCCATTCTATTTCCAGAGTTCTTAGTACATTCCGGATGCAAGTCCTTTGCTGGTTATCCAATTTTTTCATATTGTCCCTTAGCTCAAAACTTGTCTTTCCTTATATTGATTGTCACGTAGGCAGAAAAAAGTATTTGATTTTTACAAAGTCTACTTATAATATGTGTTTTTATAGACCTGGTCTTTTAACTATAACTTTTTGTTTTCATGTATATTGATTGCCTGTGTATAGTTTCTTGATATACAATTGACAGAAATGTCTTATGTTTTCCTGGTCTCTCAGCTTTTTCTTGTTCTGTAATTGGTATTTGTAACTCAGTCTTTTGTTGTTTCCCTTAAAATGTATAGAATCTGGCAATTCATCTTCATGGTGTAGATATTATAAACTGTAGACAATTCTGTTCTCATGCTCGGACTTGAACTTGAGGTTTCAGGGCAGATGCTGTGCTGTGTCTTTTCCCCCAGCTTGCTCATCAGATTGAAGATATGCGCTTCTGCTGTCAATCAGAGACATTTACCTTTCCAGGAGCTGGAATTTCTATACAGCCTGTTGCTCTGGAGCTCTGTGCACTCAACTGAGACCTTGAAGCTAGATGTTTCCTACACAGCTCTCATGTGAGACACTGAAAACTCATTTTTTTTGTCTCAGTGTCTGACACTCCATGATGAGAACACAGTTAGCTGTTTTGCCATTTCACAAAATTACTCTCACATTTGTGTCACTATAATTTATCTTTTTCCATGCAAGACTAGCTCATATCTCTATCTCTAGAATCTTCCAGATTTCTTATCCCCTAATGCTGTTCCAACATCAGGAACAGTGTTTTACTAAAGGCATATTTTAATTTAATTTTTATTGTGCTACATTGAGTGCAGGAGTTTTGAATGGCTGATTTATATGGATGGTTTTTGCCTGTTTGCAAAGGGCCTGTTGATAATGAATGTCAGAGGATTGGGGTCTTCTGAAAAGAAAACAAAAAGGAAGTCAGGACTCTGAGACAGTGAAGTTAGGATAGGAAATTCAGGCCTGGCAGGAAATTCCATCTGTCCACAATTTCCAGTTCTGCAGAAGTGGGGCTCAGGGGAGGGCCCGTGGTAGATCTTGTCAAGGAACCACCTGAGCTGTGTCTCTGTATCCTCCATACATGGTAATAAATGCCTAGGTGGGAAGTTTCCATGCTGGTCATTTTCAGGATCCCCTGGTGTTTGGAGGGGTCCTTGGAAATTATAAGTTAGCTCCTCAGAGATAGGTTGAATTACTTAATGTTGTCCCAGCAGATGTTGGGATCCACCCCAGTGCCTTCCCAGGGACTGATGGACCTAGGCTACACCCACATCAGAAGTGCTCAGTGAGAACCCAGAGAAGAGGCAGGTGAGTAATAAAGGACTCCCTGGGTTTCACTTACCCAGAACCGGACTCCTGCAGGAAGACCTGGGTGGAACCCCTGTGAAGAAAGCACAAGAAGAGAGTGAAGCCACTTTACAATGGAGCAGAAGTCCTCTTCCATGAGGGAGCCCTTGACCTGAGCACTCAGAGAATGTAAAGACCAGAAGCATGAATGTGGAGCACAGGATTCCCAAGCTGGGACCCAGGAGTCACTGCCTTAGTCACTATCTTAAACCCTGTGCTTACCTTTTGACCGTGGAAGGTGGATTTGGGAAGACTTGTATCTTCACCAAGGATCTGACACCTGTAGGGTTACACAAGTCCTTGCAGCATGGGATGTAAGTGAGTCTCTCACGGAGTAGCAGTGAACCCTTTGCTGTGGCTACTCATGTCCAGCTCTCGTTGGGACAACCCCTCTTTCAGAAGTGAGAGTAGAGGAGTGGAAGGAGGTGCTCATCTTAGCTACAGAGGCAGAGGTGTGAGCCGGCAGAGAAAAGGAAACTATTCCAAGGTTCTTGACATAGTGTGCTTTTTAAAATTTTTTATAAAGATTTCATTTATTTATTTAACATATATATATATATATATATATATATATATATATATATATGTATATATATATATATATATAGAGAGAGAGAGAGAGATCACGAGCAGGCAGAGAGGCAGGCAGAAAGAGAGGGGGAAGCAGGCCCCCCACAGAGCAGAGAGTCCAATGCAGGGCCTCACCTCAGGACCCCCAAGACCAAGACCGAAACCGAAAGCAGAGGCCCAACCCACCGAGCCACTCAGGCAGAAAGGGATGACAGTGTTCAGTAATACAGGGTCAATGCACAAGTCATTTTCATATACTGTGTAAACAGACATGTTCTTGAGCTATGTGCAATGAGTCTACATTCCCTTAGCAATAGTCCATGGATATGGGGCCTTGATATGCCCAGCTGGCCCCATGAGACACAGTGGACCACAAGTCTAACCCTCCCTCATCAGCCCATGACTGGATAGGGGTGCTGTTTAGCTGTTGTGGAGGGTGCCCTGAGGAGTCGCTGGCTGGCTTCATGTTCACCCCTAACCTCACCCCACACCTACACTGGAGATGGTCCCCTTTCTTGTCAGATCCTGGAGAATTCCTCCAACCACATTGTTATTGTCACTAGGTAAAATGACATGCAGACACTGGACATTTCTGGAATAGTACCAGTGATACATATGAACATCCATGCTGGCCAATCTAAGCTCCACACATTTGTGAAAATTAGGAAATTTGAATCTTCAATAAACGTGATTATTTCCAGTTTTGCAGTGTTGCTGTGGCACGATCTTATCTAACTGCAGTGAATCCCTCATGCAACAGAGTCCCATGCAGTTTTGACAAAGTTGGAGAGGTATGGTCACTCCCACCTAGGGCTGAAGGGGAAGAGAGGACAAGGTGAAAGGTGGCCAATGCTCCCCAGAGTCCCTTAGCAGGGAGCATTCCCCCGAAAGCAGGCATATTCTCACATTGACACAGATCCCGAAAAAGGAAAACTGACTCGAGATGCAGAGCCATAGACCCAGTGTAGAGTTCTCTACTACAGAGAATCTCGGGCCTCAGAAACTAATTGTTTCCCAGTTGTTCATAGAAACAACTGTTAATTCCTTTAGTCCCGCTATGTGATCCATGCAATGGGAGAGTCTCCAACTGATGTTCCTTGTACACTGAACCAGACATTTTGGAAACATACAATGTATTTTTGAGTATCATGGGTCCTCAGGTTAAGAGGAGACTTTCCCAGGATGGATTTCCACTCAGAGTGCTGCCTGTATGTGTTTTAGATGATAAGATGTGGGGATTTGGGTTGATGATACTTAGAAGATGTTGAGCTGGAGTTTATGCATTTCTAGACTGAGGCTTTGAGGGCTGTAGGGATGTGATGAATATATGGGTATATGGGATGGATGTGGAGCTTGAAGTCCTGAGGGTCGACTGTGGTGGCCTGATAATGACTGGAAATTGTGAGGGTTCTCTTATAGAATGAATCAGACTTTGTCTTATTTCATTAACATAGAGACCTTAAGATTCACATATTTTCCTGATAATAGATACCCCTGTGATGAGCACAGCACACCATATAACATTGTCCAGTCACTGTGTCGTCCTCCAGAAACACGTAACACTGTCTGTCGACTAAAGTAAGATGGCAGAACATCTTTTCTGGAGAATCTGGGTGGTTCTTAATATAATGTCAAGTGCTCTTTTGAGAGGCAACAGAGGAAGGTTAGGCCCCAGTAGAAGAATTTAGTCATGTGACCAGAGATAATCAATGGTTTTCTTGCTGGGAGGTTAGGGTAGGAAATCACGAGTCTGAAAATGCAAGGGGTGAAGCTCTGGAAACCCAGATGAATAGCCTCAACCCCAGAGCTCCTGCAGGGGTGTATCCCTCCCAGCACTGAGTGTAGCCTAGTGGATTTGATTTCTTGTAGACCTCCAGGCAGTAGGACATCAAATATGTGTAGGCCTGAGCCCTGTGTGTGGTACCGGGATCCTGATCACAGGAAATACTGCAGGGCAGGTAGCGAGTCTGACAAACATCTCCCCCTGCAGCTCCTGTTCTGTGGAACTGCCCCAGGGACAGGGACCCTTTCAGGCAGCAGTCCATGGGGAGGAGCCTCTGCAGGAACTCAGCACAGAAAGGGTGACTTCAAGGATGAGGAGCTGCTGTAGAGTGAGCTTGAACTTGGCACATCTGTCAGACCATGACTTGTGACCATGAGTTCATGAGTCTCCTACCAGAATGTACTGTGTGTGATGTTCAAATGGAGTTGGGGCATAGACACTCACCCATAGAAATCCCTCCATTTCATATCATTTCTTTTCACCAAGCACATGGTCATATTTCAAAAATAGAGGAAGAAGTTCAGAACTTGTTAGGGACTGAGCTACAGTCCTGAACTCCGCAGCCTGACTCCTCCCAACTCTTCCCAAATGATGCTTCAACAGACATTCACTCCATCCACATAGAGGTTGAAAATCTTCCTCCGAAAAAACTAATAAAGAAAAAATTTAGATGCAAAATATTTAAGCCTTATCTTTCTACAGAGTTTCTGGACTCTTCAAATCTTTCTACAGAGGTTGGTGTGCACATGAAAGCAGTATTTTTATCTCAAAATTCTGACTCAGTTGTATGAGGAAGTCAGGCGTATTTTGTCCCCTTCCTCCTCAACCCACCAACAAAGCTGTCCCTTCTCATGGTTTCTGACACATGCAGGATGTGGTTTCTCACACTGTGTCTTGTACAGTAATACACAGCTGTGTCCTCAGATCTCAGATTTCTCAGTTCCATGTAGGCTGTGCTTGTGGATGTATCTGCCGTAAGCGTGACTCTAGCCTGGAATTTCTGTGCAATTTTTGTGTCACCATCTTCAGGGTCAATTCGTCCCATCCACTCAAGCCCTTGTTCTGGAGCCTGTCGCACCCAGTGCATATAGTAGTCAGTAAATGTGTATCCAGATGCCTTGCAGGAGACCTTCACGGATGCTCCAGGATTCCTCACCTCAGCCCCAGACTGTAAAAGATGCACCTGGGAGTACACACCTGTGGAAAGAGAGAAGGTGGGGATGAATTGATCTTCGATTGGCCTTTTTCTCCTCCTCAGCCCAGCGACTGGAAGTCACTTACCTGTAGCTAGTGCTACCAATAAGAGGATTCTCCAGCTCCAGGTCATGGTGACCAGCTGTGCTCTCAGAAGATTCTGTAGTGGAGGGTGCAGTTCTAGTGTGATGCTCTCAGTGCACAGATATTCCCATACTTAACATGGCGCATCTTGGACTATTTGCATATTCATAAGGAATAGTATTTCATACTCAAAACCAGACCCATCAATAGAAGAAGCAGATAGACATCACAGGGACTGGGCTCAGTCACACGGTGAGGACCCATGTCCTAATCCTTGTTTGAAGACATGGGTACCCTGCAGCTCCCTGAACTGTGTTTAGGCAGAGCTTCTCCACTGAAGCAAAAAAAGCCCAGGAAATGCTCCTCATGCAACCCCACCTTGGAATGACAGAGAGACACCCTGAACCTGTTCTTGGCTCTGCTATCTGAATAACTTACTCGTGGATCAGTGTGTCTCCAAAATGCTGCACCCATGAGCTTAGAAGTGCATTCGTTCCTCCATCTCTTTACAGTTAAGACCTCTAAAAGTCCTGGAATACCATCCTCTTTAAATATGCTTCTCGTTGCCTTGAGTTTGGTAAATACTACTGATAGAACAGGATATCTACACACCCTTTGGCTTTCTCTGTCCTAATTATATGTTACATTGTTTTCTGCAAAAGGAACCCCTGAATTCTGAGAGGAAAGATGTCCCCAGAGCCCTGGGTATCTGTTCCTGGGTCAGCAGCCCTGTGCTGGGTGGTCCTGAGCACCCGATGAGATCTTGGGTACGCCCTCTTGCTACTTCGAATAGTTTTATTAACATCATATTCTTAGGTATTTCCATTCCCATTGTCCAGGGACTCTGTTTATCCCTTACACCTATTGTTCACTTATTTTCTCGTTCACTAATTTTTATAGTTCTTGCAGGAATTAATCATCATTCTTTATAGTCCACCATTTGTTGAAGAGGCTGTCTTTTTTCCATTGGTCATTCCTTCCTGCTTTGTCAAAGATTAGTTGATGATAGAGTTGAGGGTCTATTTCTGGGCTCTCTATTCTGTTCCATTGATCTATGGGTCTGTTTTTGTGCCAGTACCATACTGTCTTGATGATGACAGCTTTGTAATAGAGCTTGAAGTGCGGAATTATGATGTCACCAACTTTGGCTTTCTTTTTCAATATTGCTTTGGCTATTTGAACTCTTTTCTGGTTCCATATAAATGTTAGGATTATTTGTTCCATTTCGTTGAAAAAAAATGGATGGGATTTTGATAGGGATTGCATTAAATGTGTAGATTGCTTTAGGTAGCATAGACATTTTCACAATATTTGTTCTTCCTATCTATGAGCATGGGACATTTTTCCATTTCTTTGTGTCTTCCCCAATTTCTTTCATGAGTACTTTATAGTTTTCTGAGTATAGATTCTTTGCCTCTTTGTTTAGGTTTATTCCTAGGTATCTTATGGTTTTGGGTGCAATTATAAATGGGACTGACTCCTCAATTTCTCTTTCTTCTGTCTTGTTATTAGTGTAAAGAAATGCAACTGAATTCTGTGCATTGACTTTATATCCTGACACTTTCCTGAATTCCTGTACAAGTTCTAGCAGTTTTGGAATGGAGCCTTTTGGGTTTTCCACATATAGTATCATATCATCTGCAAAGAGTGATAGTTTGATTTCTTCTTTGCCAATTTGGATGCCTTTAATTTCTTTTTGTTGTCTGATTGCTGAGGCTAGGACTTCTAGTACTATGTTGAACAGCAGTGGTGATAACGGACATCCTTGCCGTGTTCCTGACCTTAGCAGAAAAGCTTTCAGTTTTTCTCCATTGAGAATGATATTTGTGGTGGGTTTTTCATAGATGGCTTTGATAATATTGAGGTATGTGCCCTCTATCCCTACACTTTAAAGAGTTTTGATCAGGAAGGGATGTTGCACTTTGTCAAATGCTTTTTCAGCATCTATTGAGAGTATCATATGGTTCTTATTCTTTCTTTTTTTAATGTATTGTATCGCATTGAGGGATTTGCGGCTGTTGAACCAACCTTGCAGCCCTGGGATAAATCCCACTTGGTTGTGGTGAATAATCCTTTTAATGTACTGTTGGATCCTATTGGCCAGTATTTTGGTGAGAATTTTCGCATCTGTGTTCATCAAGGATATGGGTATGTAATTCTCTTTTTGGATGGGATCCTTGTGGTTTTGGGATCAAGGTGATGCTGGCCTCATAAAATGAGTTTGGAAATTTTCCTTCCATTTCTATTTCTTGGAACAGTGTCAGAAGAATAGGAATTAATTCTTCTTTAAATGTTTGGTAGAATTCCACTGGAAAGCCGTCTGGCCCTGGGCTTTTGTTCGTTTGGAGATTTTTGATGACTGTTTCGATCTCCTTGCTGGTTATGGGTCTATTCAGGTTTTCTATTTCTTCCTGGTTCAATTGTGGTAGTTTATATGTTTCTAGGAATGTATCCATTTCTTCCAGGTTGTCAAATTTGTTGGCGTAGTGTTGCTCATAGTATGTTCTTATAGTTGTTTGTATTTCTTTGGTGTTGGTTGTGATCTCTCCTCTTTCGCTCATGATTTTATTTATTCGGGTCCTTTCTCTTCTGTTTGATAAGTCTGGCCAGGGATTTATCAATCTTATTAATGCTTTCAAAGAACCAGCTTCTAGTTTCGTTGATTTGTTCTATTGTTTTTTTTTTTTTT
>JAHRIG010000402.1:217579-264723 GCA_020311275.1 Eira barbara
GTTTTCATTATCATTTGTTTCCATGAATTTTTTCAATTCTTCTTTAATTTCCTGGTTGACCCATTCATTTTTTAGAAGGATGCTGTTTAGTCTCCATGTATTTGGGTTATTTCAAAATTTCCTCTTGTGATTGAGTTCTAGCTTCAGAGCATTGTGGTCTGTAAATATGCAGGGAATGATCTCAATCTTTTGATACTAGTTGAGACCTGATTTATGACCCAGGATGTGGTCTATTCTGGAGATGTTCCATGTGCACTAGAGAAGAATGTATATTCTGTTGCTTTGGGATGGAATGTTCTGAATAGATCTGTGATGTCCATCTGGCCCAGCATGTCATTTAAGGCTTTTATTTCCTTGTTCATCTTTTGCTTAGATGATCTGTCCATTTCAGTGAGGGGAGTGTTAACGTCCCCTGCTATTATCGTATTACTGTCGATGTACTTCTTTGATTTTGTTATTAATTGGTTTATATAGTTGGCTGCTCCCATGTTAGGGGCATAGATATTGAAGATTGTTAGGTCTTCTTGTTGGACAGACCCTTTGAGTGTGATATAGTGTCCTTCCTCATCTCTTATTATAGTCTTTGGCTTAAAATCTAATTGATCTAAGGATTGTCACCCCAGCTTTCTTCTGCTGTCCATTAGCATGGTACATTGTTTTCCACCCCCTCACTTTAAATCTGGAGGTGTCTTCGGGTCTAAAATGAGTTTCTTGTAGGCAGCATATTGATGGGTTTTGATTTTTTATCCATTCTGATACCCTGTGTCTTTTGATTGGGGCATTTAGCCCATTAACATTCAGGGTAACTATTGAGAGATATAAATTTATTGTCATTGTATTGTCTGTAAGGTGACTGTTACTGTATATTGTCTCTGTTTCTTTCTGATCTACTACTTTTAGGGTCTCTCTTTGCTTAGAGGACTCCTTTCAATATTTCCTGTAGAGCTGGTTTGGTGTTTGCAAATTCTTTCAGCTTTTGTTTGTCCTGGAAGCTCTTTATCTCTCCTTCTATTTTCAATGATAGCCTAGCCGGATATAGTATTCTTGACTGCATGTTTTTCTCGTTTAGTGCTCTGAATCTATCATGCCAGTTCTTTCTGGCCTGCCAGGTCTCTGTGGATAGGTCTGCTGCCAATCTAATATTTTTACCCTTGTATGTTACAGACTTATTTTCCCGGGCTGCTTTCAGGATTTTCTCTTTGTGGCTCAGACTTCTAAATTTTACTATCAGGTGACGAGGTGTGGACCTATTTTTATTGATTTTGTGGGGCGTTCTTGGCATCCCTGGAATTCGATGTTTGTTCCCTTTGCCATAGTAGGGAAATTCTCTCCAATAATTGTCGGCAATATGCCTTCTGCTCCCCTCTCTCTTTCTTCTTCTTCTGGAATCCCAATTATTCTAATGCTGTGTCGTCTTATGGTGTCACTTATCTCTCGAATTCTCTCCTCGTGGTCTAGTATTTGTTTGTCTCTCTTTTGCTCAGCTTCTTTATTCTCTGTCATTTGGTCTTCTATGTCACTAATTCTTTCTTCTGCCTCATTTATCCTAGCAGTGAGAGCTTCCATTTTTTATTGCACCTCATTAATAGCTTTTTTAAATTTCAACTTGGTTATTTTAGTTCTTTTATTTCTCCAGAAAGGGCTTTTATCTCTCTGGAGAGGGTTTCTCTAATATCTTCCATGCCTTTTTCGAGCCCAGCTAGAACCTTGAGAATCATCATTCTGAACTCTAGATCTGTCATATTACCAGTGTCTCTGTTGATTAGGTCCCCAGCCTTCGGTACAGCCTCTTGTTCTTTTTTTTGTGGTGAGTTTTTCCACCTTATCATTTTGTCCAGATAAGATTTGCTTTCTCCTCCTATAGAATTCTGCTGTTCTTCTGAGTGAATCTGGTCTTGGCTGGGTTTCTTGTTGATCTTCTGGGGGAGGGGCCCGTTGTGGTGATTCTCAAGTGTTTTTGCCTGAGGCAGAATTGCCCCATCCTTGCCAGGGGCCAGGGTATATAACCCCTGGGGTTTGCTTTTGGGAGCTTTTGTTCCCTGAGCCCTTTCCATAGAGTTCCAGAGGATGGGAAAGAAGATGGCGGCCTCCCAATCTCCAGCCCGAAGGAGCAGAGAGCTTGGCGTCCTGCTCCTCAGTGCGCCCTCAGAGAAAAGCGCCCAATCGTCTCTGCCTCACTGACCTCCAGTCTCACGTGGAGTAAAGCAGTCAATTGCTGGCACTTGGAGAAAATTGCCCATTTGCTTCCATGCCCCTGGCCTCCGGCCGTGCTCCGAGCCCACCCAGACTGTGACCAGCACAAGGTAACCCTGGGCTGAGAGCTCACTCCTCGGCGTTGTCACTGTAGCCAGCTTTCCCGCTCTAATACCTTCGAGCTCTGTGGCACTCAGACACCCCCGGTCCTTCTGTGACCCCACGGGACCTGTTGTTACGCTGACCCCGCATGGGCTTCCCCCTGGTTTACCCTCTGGAGCGATGTCCCTCCGTGGAGCAGACTTTTAAAAGTCCCGATTTTGTGCTCCATTGCTCCGCCGCTTGCTGGGAGCCAGCCCCTCCCCCCGCGGTCTGTCTTCCTGTCACTTTGGATTCACTTTTCCACAGGTCCTACCTTTCAGAAAGTGATTGATTTTCAGTTTCTACAATTGTTGCTCTTCTTCTCTTCGATTTCCCGTTGGATTTGTAGGTGTTTGCAATGGTCTGATAAGCTGTCTAGCTGATCTCCTGCTACCTGATGTCGTCTCAGCCTGCTACTTCTCCGCCATCTTGACTCATACAGAAGCTTTTTATACTGACAATGTCCCAAGAGTTCATTTTCACTTTTGTTTCCTTTGCCTTTGGAGACATGTCCTGAAAGAAGTCGCGGTGGCTGATGTTGAAGACGTTACTGCCTATGTTCTCTTCTATAATTTTGATAGATTCCTGCCTCATGTTGAGGCCTATTATCCATTTCAAGATTATCTTTGTGTATGGTGTAAGAGAATGACCAAGTTTCATTCTTCTACATGGAGCTGTCCAATTTTCCCAGCGCCGTTTATTGAAGAGACTGTCTTTTTTCCACTGGATATTTTTTCCTGCTTTGTAGAAGATTATTTGATCATAGAGTTACAGGTCCATTACTGGGCTCTGTGTTCCACTGGTCTATGTGTCTGTGTTTGTGCCAGTACCATGCTGTCTTTGTGACAATAGGTTTGTAGTACATCTTGAAATCAGGAAAAGTGATGCCTCCAGCTTGGTTTTTCTTTTTCAACATTTCCTTAGCAATTCCGGGTATTTTCTGATTCCATACAATTTTAGGATTGTTTGTTCTGGCACAAAGTAATGAAAAAGCATTCCATGCTTATGGGTTGGAAGAATAAACATTGTTAAAATATCTATACTGTCCAGAGCAATCTGTACTTTCAGTGCCATCCCGATGAAAATTCCACAGGCATTTTTCAAAACAAGGACTTTGAATGACACACTTGATCTTATTGATTTCTTATATTATGCTGTAAATTATTTTAATTTAAATTCAGTTCAGTTAACACACAGTGCATTACTGGTTTCAGAGGTAGATTTAGTGATTCATCAGTTGCCTATAATAGCTAGTGCTCATTCCATGAAATGCCCTCCTTAATGCACTTTGGCAAGTTACCTCATCCCCCCAAAGCCACCCCTCATTAAACACAAAATTTTGAATATAATTTCAGGATTTGGATTGGGGAATGTTCATCCTAGATTTCTAGCTTTATTTATTTATTTTCTCACAACATTATCTGCTTAAATTCTTTTAAAAATTATGTCCAGTTAGCCACCATACAGTACATCATTCGTTTTTGATGTAGTGTTCAACAATTCATTATTTGTGCATAACTCCCACTACTCCTCCTAGCATGTGCCCTCCTTATCACTCATCCCCAAGTTACCCCATCCCCTGACCCCTACCCCTCCAAAACCCTGTCTGTTCCACAGAGAAACATATTGATTTCTGGTTTTATTTATTTGGGGCTTTCTCTTTTCTTTATGATAAATCTAGGCAGAGGTTTCTCAATTTTATTTTATTTTTTCCAAAGAACTAGACCTTTTTTTTTTAAATCTGTTCTGCTGTTTTTGGTTTTCGTATCATTTATTTCTGCTCTAGTCTTTAGTATTTCCTTCCTTCTGCTGTATTTAGCTTCAGTCACTGTACTTTCTCCAGCTCCTTTAAGTGTAATGTTAGGTGGGGTCTTTTAGATTTTTCTTGCTTCTTGAGGTCTTCCTGTATGCTTTGTATTTCTGTTTTTGGACCACCTTTGCTGCAGAAAAATTAAGTAAGAGAATGTGGTGAAGGTCTTATAATCTTGTGTGAGTGTGTGTGTGTATGTTTGTGTGTGTGTGTGTGTGTGTGTGTGTGTGTGTGTGTGTTTAATGTTCTGGCTCTACATCCACACCACACCTGGTGGGGTTTCACTGCTTTCTGATGTTGTCAGTAACATTGATGCTATGAGCATTGTTTAAGACAGTGACACCCCCCTCCAAAGACCATTTCTTCTTTTACTTTGGATTGTTGATGCCTTCGTGGCTTCATGTCCAGCATGCACTTTATGCTTTTTCTATCAAGTGTACACCTTGATCTGGGTGGACATGTGATGCACACTGAGTGCCTCTGGGATTCCTGTAAAGGTTCATTTGATGAGCATCAGGATATTTGTGATTCATTGGTATTTAGGGACAGGAATAAACAACATAAGTGAATCTGTATTTTGTGCATTTTAATATAATTGTTTTCACATTAGAACAAATTTTCGAAGTCAGAGAGTGAAGAGTTAAGCACAGAATCATATGTGCAGAGAGGACCTGAGAGAAAGTGTTCTCTGGAGAGGATTTGCCAGATCCTGACAGGAAACTTGTCCATAACCTCCATCTGCATCTTCTCCTGGGCTTGAAGACAGAATTGGTGAGGAGCGTGCACCCTCTGGTGGTCCCTATCCTCTCCTACAGTGAGCTTTCTGTCTTGGCTCACACTGATGTCCCCTCGCTGTGTCGTTGCACAGTAATACATGGCAGTGTTCTTGACTCTCAGGCTGTTCATCTACAGATAGAGTGTATTCTTGCCATTGTCTCTGGAGATGCTGAACTGTACAGAGTCTGTGTAGCTTTTGCTACTTCCATCATTGCTAATCCATGCGACCCACTGCAGCCCCTTCCCTGGAGCCTGGCGGACCCAGCTCATGTGGTAGCTGCTGAAGGTGAATCCAGAGCCTGCACAGGAAAATCTCAAGATCCCCAGGCTTCACCATGTCTTTCCCAGACTCCACCAGCTGCACCTAATACTGGACACCTGAGGACACAAGACATCCTGCTCAGGACATTGTCGCAGACCCACCATTTCTCTCACTCATGTCCACTCTCACACTCAAGGTCTCTTGTTCACCGTGAATTACTGTTTAAAAGAGCAACAAGGAAAACCCAGCAAAGCACAAAGTCCATAGTGAGTTGTCCATGTTCGGTCTTGATTACTGATTGGAACACCTGGAAATCCTGGTGCTGGTGTTCCTCTCCCAGCTGCATGGTCAGGGCTGGGCTGTTTTAATCAGCAGAGGGAAGGCCCTATTTGCATGTTCTCTGAGTATATATCAAATTTTCCAGGTAGCATCCTCGTGATGGCAATGACCTAGAGCAGTTGTGAGGATCCTGGATGAGTTTGGTCACCCTGATATCTTTGATGAAGCTGCACCCTTTTATTTTGGGATTTTGCTAGAGAAACTGCTTAACACCCATTATAATCCTTATTTCGCATATGCACCCCATCATCGTGATGTAGGTACCAATTTTACCAGTATTTTACAGGTGGGTATGTACACACTGCAGCACAGAATGGTTGTGTGAATTTCCAGGTGAGCACAGCAGGTGAAGTTGAGCCCCAGCGTCTGAGTCTTTGCTCCTCACCATGGGAACTGTTTGCTCCCTTGAACCTCCTGCAGGACAGAGCTGGACATGAGATTTTCAGGCTTCCTGAATTTCCAGAATTCCCAGTAGACTGATGTGTGGCGACCAGGTCTTTCTGTCACAGAAACTTGAAGACACCGAGAAACCTTGACAGAAACTCACAGAGCTTGTGGAGATGCTGTGGGCTATCAACAATCACAAGGGACATTTATACCCATTCTCTCTGTACACATCAATGGAAAACTTTAAATAAAGATAAAAGAATTGAATTATTATTTAAACAATTAACGTCAGGACACCTGAGATCAGAACGCATGCTGTTAGTTAAAGACAATTCTTCATTTCTGAAATGGAGATCATTGTACTTCTATGCTCATATTTATTGTTATGATGATATCAATTATATTATCCCAGTGCTTCACCCTTGGCAAGTTTGTTTTTTGTCATTTTAATGGTTAAATCCAAAAATGGAGGAGTCTTCTGTATTTCCACAGATTTACAAACTGTTTACTGTTTCTGTCTGGGAGAAGTTAACAGAACACTTAGCTGGAAACCATCGAGAGGAGACTAGCCACCAACCAACCTCTTGTCCTGGATCATGAGCTCCGTGGTTCTTGAGTCAGAGGTATTGTGAGTGAACCCTCATGGTCCCAGTGCACCAGCAGGTGTCACAGACCCTTGCAGAGATACAGGGACTCCTCTTTTCCCTTCCCCATTTATCCAACATGCAAGGAGTTACCCTCTCAGCATAACCACTACAGATTGTCTTATTGGTAGGGTATGTCCTCATACTTATTTCCTTTACTTGAGCTCCTCACTCTGCTCGTAGGCTACAATATCCAATATTTATTGTATTCAGAGGTGAGCAGGAATCTTGGATCAAGTCCCTATGATCTATCAGGTGCCCTCAAGCCACTGAAGTCTTTCCCTCTTGAGCGTATAAATTCATAGGTTCTATTGTATGAGAAATGTCTCCTCTCTCAGTAAGGTGAGGGTCAGCTGCTTGTCCTGGGAGGAAGAGTCCTAGAAACCACGTCTCTATATGTTTCCACTTATATTTGATGTGAATCCCTAATGAAATTGCCATTGGTCTGAGAATTCTCTTCAGCAGGTATTGGATTTTAGTCATTTTGACAGGAATGAAGTGACATCTTTCCATGGTTTTGATTTGTGCTTCCCTGATGATGGCTAATGTTGAGCGTCTTTTCATGTACCTGATAGCCATCTGGATGTCTTCTTTCAATAAGTGTTTATTCCTTTCTTCTGACCATTTCTTAACTGCATTATTTGAGTGTTGAGTGTGGTAAAGTCTTTATAGATTATGGATATTAAATTCATCAGATACGTTTTTTCCAAATATCTTCTCCCATTTATGACTCATATGTGGAATTTATGAAGGAAGACAAATGAACATAAGCAAAGTGGGGAAAGAAAAAAATGAGAGAGGGAAACAACCACAAGTGACTCTTAGTAATAGAGAACAAACCGCGGATTGATGGAGGGAGACGAGTGAGGACTAAGGAGATGGATGATGAGCATGAAAGAATGCACCGGTTTTAATGAACACTAGGTGTTGTATGTAAGGATGAATCAGTGAATTATACTCCAGAAACCAATATTACACTGTGTGGTAACTAGTAAAATTTAAATCAAAAATAAAATAAGAAAAATGCAGCAGGTACTGGAATACATGTTTGGTGTCAGGCAGTGAGGACAAGGGGAACAACACATCGTAAACATGCATCCTCAGGCTCGGGCTTGTTCCCTGCAGAGGAATGGGAGGTGCAAGAGAAGGCCAGCTGACACTTGTCCATGCTTCCTGAATATGCAGATGCACCGCTGTGAACCAGCCTGGCCCTGGAGCTCAGGGCAGCACTTGGGCAGGATGTGGGTTGCAAGGTGTTTGGACAGCTGCCAGTGAGGAGTGGGCACAGACAAGTAAGAAAATGCCAACCCATATGGCACCACACAGAGAGTTATGACTGTTTTAATTAATTAATGTCTATAACCAGTCAGGGAGAAAATGTGTAAATGTAAAGAGTTGAGTGTCATTACTCTAGATCCCAATGATTATGAACTTTGAGACATAATTTCTCTCTTTCAACCTAAATTAGAGAAACTATTCAAATTATTGTGAAACTTTAAAAACACTCACTCAATATATGAGTGTAGATTTTCTGTATTAGTTAGGAATGCCTGCCTTTAATTGTTTTATTTTAGAAAAAAGTCACAGCGCATAATATGTAGCATCTTAAATTTTTGAAATGTAAAATGCAATGGTGATAAACATATACACCACATGATTTCACACTGAAGCACCGCCAACAGAGTCTCATTTCTTACACCGCATCTGACATGTGGACAAACCCTTCCATGATCAGGGCCTCAGGACTGGACCTTAGTCTTTTCCCTCATAGGATGTCATCTGCACCTTTGCAAGAGGTTCTTGGTGTTACTGGTTTAATTGAGTAGAGTTGAGATACATAGAGTATGTTAATGTTTACCAGTTGTGTTGCTCCTTTCTTCTCTCATGTACAAAGGACAGAAACAGAAGGCCAATTGTGCAAAAGTTAAGATAAAGCAAATGAATAGTCAAGAAGCTAAATTTAAAAATAGGCAAGCGACTCCCTAACCCTACAAGCTATAAAACCCTGAAAATCTAAGGATTAGTTATGTTTCCCAGTATGAGTCACTTTATAGCAATAGGAGTTCAGGAATTTAGATCTTGGTAGTTTGTTAACCATTCAGTTTCACAGAAGTGGTAATTAGTAAATCCCTGAATAATATCAGCTTTGTTTAATGGAAAAATCCTTCTGTGGTATATTGTGAAGTTCAGGAGAATGAACACAATCCCTGCTTGCAGTTATTTTTTTTAAGATTTTATTTCAATTTCAGTTATTTAACATAGGGCATATTTAACAAGGCCCAAACCTATGTAACCCACCTCTACCTGCCACCCCTCTGGTAACCATCAGTCTGTTATCTGTAGTTAAGAGTGTGTTTCTTGTTGTCTCTCTTTCTTTCCCCCTCTTTCCTCCTTTATTTTCTTTCTTAAATTCAACATATGAGTGAAATTATATTGTATTTGTCTTTCACTGACTAATACACTTGGCAAAAAACTCTCCAGCTCCATCCAAGTCATTGGAAATGTCAAGATGTCATTCTTTTGTATGAGTGAGTAACGTTCCACTCTCTAGGCATATACCACCTCTTCTTTATCATTCATCAATGAGTGGACACGTGATCTGTTTCCATAGTTTGGCTATTGTAAATAATGCTGCTGCTAATATAGGGGTGCGAGGATCTCTGTGAACTAGTCTTTTTGTGCTCTTTGATTAAATATCCAGTCGTGTGATTGCTGGGTCATAGTGTAGTTCTAATTGTAAGTATTTGGGGAATCTACACCCTGTTTTCCAGAGTGGCTGCACCCTGCACACTCCACATCTCACCAGGGAATTCCGCAGGGCCTCAGTTCCGAGGAACTGGTATCAGGTCTCATTTAACAAGCCCAGCAGAGCACAACTACTTAAAATTCCCCAGTTTCTGGCCAAGGACTGAACACAGACCACTGCAGGCAAGGAGGGGCTCTGTAGACAACTGGCCTGAAGGCAAGTTCTGCTAAAACAGAACAGCAGAGAACAAACAGTACACAGTACACACCCGTACACACCAGAGACCTCTCCGAAGCACCAAACCTTTAACATAACTGCGTTTTGTAATACAAAGAAGAAGGTAGAATCTTAGAGAAAATGACAAGATGGAGGAATTCAGTTTCAGGTGCAGTTCTGATCAACCCCAGTTTAGGTTTTCTTAGATCAGTCCCTTTGGTCCCACAGGGTGAGCAAAAGATTTGTGTTCTGTCTTCAGATCCAGTACTTTCCATTCCTGAAAGGATCCTGTGCATCAAGAACACTTGCCATTCACAATGCAGCAATGTCCACTGCAGTGGGATACTGAGTCCTGCTGACAATATCCCTGCCATTCTCGTCCTTTTGGAGCACCTCTGACTTCCTGCTCAAAGTGACTGTCTCATTGCTGACAAATGTTTTCTTCTCCTTTTGACTTGTTGGCTGAGAGTATGTGCCTGCACCTTAGGTGGCAACAGTCACTTACTGCAAAATGATATACTTATTGAATAATATTCACTGGGCTTTCCACATTAAAATAGCAGTTGGGATCATAGGGTTACTGGATCAGAGAAGGAAGGGAAATGAGATTAAGATATTCTGAAATAAAACAGCAGAGTGCCATTTTGAGCCTCAATATATAAAGCACTGGGTACTTATCACACCATCATTGAAGCAAGAAAATATTGAAGATATTAAAAAAGGAAGATATCTTTCTTGATCCCCTTTGAAAGTTGAGGTCACAGAGGAGTCCATCCCCCACACTACAGAGAGGCACAGACCTGGCTGAGTCTACAAGCCTTGCACAGAAACCTTGGATTTCCATTGGAGTCAGTGTGATTTTAGGTGAGATTAGCATTGGATCCCTGGTGTGTAACAGATTTCCTTTCCAAGTGGAGGTGAGTATCCTCCAACCCACTGAGAACCTGGAGAACATAGGCATAAGAAAGACGAAGACACCCTTTCATTTCAATCTCATTGCCTGAACTGCTCATCTCCTCTTTTCCTTTACTATTCTTGGACTGAGTAATACATCAAGGGATCCCCTGGTTCTCCATCCAGCAGATTGTGAATGATTTACTCCACCATCCCCACCAGCTTGTAGAGGACGGAGCCTGGGACTTCTCAGGCTCTCTTACCATGGGATCTAATTACATATGTTCTTTCTGCGTATGAAATTTCAGCTGAAAAATGAATAAGAGTTCTACATTCTGTGCATGCTTGTTGGCATATGGCATTGCCATCCTTTTTGTATTTTAGCCATTCTTAGTGGAGGTGTAGTGGTATCTTGTGAGGATGAAGACATTGATGTATATAATTACCCTTTCTAGAAGAATAGGACATTTGCTGATACATGCTCCTTGAAGAACTGCTAACGTTAGTGCTATCATCATGGATATAGAGGATGCAGGGATGGTGAAGTTCACCCCATGCCCATTCCCATGTCCAGTTGGTGCTGCACAATTTGTTAAGAGCTGTGGCAGATGCCTATAGGTAAATCACAATCTTGAACTTTAAAATTTTGGAGGAAAGCCCTGCCATTCTTTGAAATTCATGATTCTTCTTTTGAGAAATAGCTGGAAGCCTGTTCGTGGATCTTAAGAACTATAGGTTCAAGCCCGAGTCACTAGGTTGCCGTGGAAATTGAGCTGTCCATCTTGAAGTGGGTGTTATTTGAATCTCCAACCCATAAAATGGAGCATGTACAGTGATACTTCATCAGCTGATGGAAGAAATTATGGTGTCTGAAGAGATCCTGAAGACGTAAGGAAGTCACAGGAATTATTTTCTACATGCCCATGATCTCCTGTCCTGCTGTACCGCTTTCTCTCTCCTAACCTACATATATGGTCTCATGGGGAGAGTCCTACAATTACTTCAGAGGGGAAGAAAAAGTTGAACCTGGTTCACATTTGTTTCTGCATGATATTCAGACACCAGTTAAAGGCGGAACACACTAGTCTTATAAAAAAATATTTATTTTTTTTAAATATTTATTTTTTAAATTTCTTTTCAGTGTTCCAGAATTCATTGTTTATGCATCCCGCCCAGTGCTCCATGATATGTGCCCTCCACGATATCCACCACCAGGCTCAACCAACCTCCTACCCCAGTCCCCTCCAAAACCTTCAGTTAGTTCCTCAGAGGGAACTCACTTGTCTTATCATGTTCTCCACTTCCCTGGAGCACCTCTTTTATATGACATAATTTCCCTCATGAAGGCAGGATTACAGCATTAATTCAGTGGCAACATCTTGCAAATTTGAGGCAAAGTCAAGATCCTTCTGGAATGAAGATGTTGGTCATATTGTCAGGCAATGGCCTGGCACATATTGAAGATTTGGGTGACAACAGGGAGAATACGTCATTGGTAGAGTATGAAAGCAGCTCTATATCCTAATTTTCAGTCTTATCCAGTTACAGAAATGACAACCTTAGCTATCATGCTTATGTCCTCCTTATTTTTTTTTAAATATGTGTATGTCTTTGTTTTGTTTCATGTCTTTTTCTTTGCCATGTAACATAAGATGTATTGACTTTATATCATTGCATTTAAGAATTCTTAATTGTTAAAAAAAAAAAAGAATTCTTAATTGTGCAACATACTATTTCAGTTGAATGATATCAATGAGAAGAGAAAACACCACTGAAGGGTTTCACGTCCTCTTCCGGGGAAGGTTTTAGATGGTTTTGGTTGTATGCGGGATACCTGTATCATATATGGTGAAATTGTGACTGTGTTATTTTCTTTGTTTGCAGAATGAGTGTGATTAGGACAATGACCATGGAGGCCCAGTTTATGGGACGTTGATGGTTGATGATTAACTCAATGTGTCAGTGTGACAGGGACATGTTTAAGAGGATTGAACATTGTTTCTCTTGGTGTCTATGATGTTGTTTCTGGAATGGATTGGCATTTGCATCCATGGTCTTTGTGTATGTGGGCATCACCCAATCCATTAAGGTTCTGAGTAGAATAAAAGGCTGAGGAAGGAGGAATTCCCTCATGTTTACTTCCTGTGTGCATGTTTGAGCAGGAACACTGGTCACCACCTGCCCTTGGATGCAGTTACACCTTCAGGTCCCCAGGATCTCTGACTAGACCCCACTGAGAATCTGATGAGACTTACATCACTGGCCATCCTGGGTCTCCACCTTGTGATATAGATCATGGGACTTCTCAGACTCTTCAGTGATGTATGCCAATGAGCTATGTGTTCCTTTCCTCAGGAGAACTATGACTAATACATGGAGCTTCTAGTATGTTCTTGTGGCTTGTAAGTGCCGAAATGTGTCAGACATATGAAGGGCTAGCAATCAAAGTTCTATGAATGAAGTGTCATGCTGTGTATTTGGGACAAGAGCTGGGTGAGGATAATGAGGATTGAATAGATGATGAAAAGATCATGAGATCTAAGAAGGGAGAGACCCCTGGTCCTTGGACACCAATGGGGGAAGATAGGTTCTGTTCATCCTGGGGGCAATTCTTAAAGCCTTGAAGAAGCAAGAGTGCAGATTAGAGTCTCAAGACAATGTCATCCTTCCAAAACACAGAGCAATACTGATTTTGTCAAGAACAGTCTAAAGAATGAGTACATTTGAAGTGAAAAATTAAAAATTAATTCATGCATAGTATATGGATATATTGAAGTCAGTTATGGATAATCCCAAACACCGACACTTTGTCCATCATTCAATTTTATTATTTAGGAACTATTTATAGAAGTATTTTATTGAAATATTTAATAAGAGTGTTTAATAGTATTAAATGGTATTAAAATATTTAATAATAATATTCATTAAAATATTTAATAAATAGATTACCCTAGAGATTTTTTAAACTATGCATTTATTTATAGTTATATATTAAAATCCAATTGCTTTGTAGTTAGAAATAGAAAAAAATATTCATAAAATCTGGAAGGATAAGAGGAAATAGTTGCACATTATTATTTCTTTGGAATATGTATTTTTCATCTTTTATTTCCAGAGAACGCATAAAATATATTTTAGTGTAAAAATTATTTCACCTTGAAACTCAATGATTTTAACATACAATACTAATAAAATATCAGAACCTGTACATATCCACACCCCCCAAGCCCAGTGCATATTTTTCTAGCTGAGAAGGAAAACAATTCACCTTCTTCACCTGTAGCTAGACATACCCTGTATTGGGTGGGCCTGAGCGCCCCCTGGTGCCCTGACTGTTCCTGCACCCCAGCCTCTCCTGTGTCCCTGCAGGGAGGTTTGGGTCTGGGCTCACACTGACATTCCCTCGCTATGTCTCTACATAGTAATACAGGGCCAGGACCTTGGTGGCACTGAGATCAGTCGCTGCAAGAACTCGTTCTTGGATGTGACTCTGGAGATGGACATGTGGCTCTTGTTGGATGGGCTGTCATGTGTGCTTTACCTATGATTTATAAGCTAGTTCACAGCATCCGGTCACTTGGGGTTGGTGGATTCAGTCCCACCAGAAATTACTGCATGACACGGAGAATCCGGAGACAACATTGGTGAGGTGCAGGGTCTGTGAGATCCTCACCAGTCATGAGCCTGACTCCTTAAGCAGCACCTGGGACAGGACACCTGGGCACAAGCCCGAGTCACTCATGACACTCACAACCATCCAATGGTCCCATGTCTGACATCTGGACCATCTCCTTGGGGAGTTGTCACTAGACACAGAGAAGGGCCCAGAAACTCATATTCCCATAGACCACAGCTCTGCCTTCCCCAGAGACCTCACCCTGTCTGAAGAGAGAGTTGTGAGCTCCCACACCTGAGAGTGAATTTTACCCCAGAGGTTGAGGAGAAATTTGCATGTGTGGGAGGGAGCCTGTCCTTGGAAGTCTACAGGGACAGAGTCAGGCTCCTCTGGACCTTCCAGGACCACCTGTGGGTATCTCCTTGTTGAACTCACAAGGTATGTTGGTCTGGGATGGGTGAGCCCTTGGTCTATGAGCTGTGTTGGAAGCAGGTCAATAGATGGCCTCACTTTCTGAGCATAAGAATAAATGTTGAATAAACGAGTGATTCATTTTAATCTAAACTGTTTTTCAAAAAGATACTTAATGGGATCCACACTTTGTAGCTACAGCTTCCCATATGAACAACTACCTGCACAGCATGGGTGCATCTGGAGACCTTTGATCCTAATGGTCTCTGTTGATGGGCTTTGTTTGCCAAGATGTCTGCAAAACATGTAAGTGATATATTTGTCCTCAAGTGCAATGACACCAACACAAAGCACCTATTCTGTTTCTATGTTTGGAGGGTGCCTCCCTTGTCCTGAGAAATCCACCTTACACAGGGGGCCTGTTATCTCTTGGAGGAGGATCTTGCTTTAAAGAAATGTGGGTAACTTTTCTATTATGCAGCACAGAGATGATAATTTAATTTAGACATGGAGTTAATGACACTCAAATACTACCTTGAAGGAAATGGTGTAAATGACCCGGAGATTATTAGGATCTAATCATTAGAGGTCTAATAAGAGATTGTGGGGGTTATGTTCATATTCCTGAAAGACCTGCAGCAAGAGGATAAATGCTGAGATAGATTAATAGACTTCAAATAAGAGATCAGATGACCATAGAATAGATAGATGACAGATGGATACTTAGATAAGTTTATATTATTTTAAAAGACAATAGAGTGGAATTGTATCATTATGAACACATAAAATGGAATGTCCATAATTGTCATTGTTTTTAAAACCATATTTTCATGAAGAAAGAATATTTTGGTGTCAACTTTGGGTTCACACCCAAGTAAGGTTATGTGTTAGTTTTTTTAATGTATAAGCACAGTTTCCACTTAGGGTGGTGATGCCTCCTTGTATATATTGGTTGTTGTATAATTTTGTGAAAGCTCTGGAGCAGATCTTCCCCTATAACAGCCCATGGACTATGTCTTTGAAACCTAAATCATTACATAAGCAGGATCACATCTTTAAATGGAGAGGACATAAATAAGATCATTTGTGTTATTTAGCATCTTGTAATGACTGAATCATCGAAGGCTCAGGGGTACCTGAACCATTTCCCCAGAGTGTGAGGTTATAGGGAAAACTGTTACTCAGAGGCAGGAATACAGAGGAGCCCTATGCATGGGTTTGTTCACAGCAGTGGACACTGCAGAGCCCTACAGGAACCTGTCACTTCCCAGACTCTTTATGCACCCGCATCTGGGGCTGAGACTCGTGGTCAGAGGGACCTGAGGGTCCCATGTAACCAGATTCCTCCTCTCCTCCAGAGACACTACCTGTCATCCGATGGTCTTACTTCCCAGGGTGTCCTGACCTCTGGGATGTGCACAGACATAGTGTTTCCAGAGTGGCTGCACCAGGCTGAATTCCCACCAACAATGCAATAGGGTTCCCCTTTCGCCACATCCTTGCCAACATATGTTGTTTCCTGTCTTGTCATTGTAGCCATTCCCAACTGTGTTGTTGTATCATATTGTGTTTTTGATTTGTATTTCCCTGATGCTGAATGATGTGGAGCATTTTTTCATGTGTCTCTTGGCCATTTGTATATCTTCTTTGGAGAAATATTTGTTCTTGTGTTCTCCCCATTTCTTGACTGGATTAATTGATTTTTGGGTGATGAGTTTGGTAAATTCTTTGTAGATTTTAGGTATTAATCCTTTTTTTTTATTAAGTTCAATTATCTAACGTATAGTACATCATTAGTTGTTTTTTTTTTTTTTTTCACATCGTTGGTTTTTGATGTAGTGGTCAATGATTAACTAGTTGCATTAACCCCCAGTGCCAATTAGATCATGTGCCCTCCTTAATATCCATCACCCTCTTACCCCATCTCCCCATCTCCCTCCCTTCTGAACCCTCAACATGTTACTCCATGTCCAGAGTCTCTCATGGATTATCTCGCTCTCTGATTCTTCCCATTCAGTTTTCCCTCCCTTCCCCTGTGGTCCTCTGCACTATTCCTTATATTCCACATATGAGGGAAACCATGTGATAATTATCTTTCTCTGCCTGACTCATTTCACTTAGAATAATACCCTCCAGTTCCATCCATGTTGATGCCAATGTTAGGTATTCATCCTTTCTGGAGGCTGAACAATATTCCGTTGTATATATGAACTACATCTTATTTATCCATTCCTCTGTTGAAGGACATCTGAGTTCCTGACAGTTTGGCTATTGTATACATTGCTGCTGTGAGCATTGGGGTACAGGTGTCCCTTCTTTTCACTACACCTGTACTATGGGGTAAATACCTAGTAGTGGAATAGCTGGGTTGTAGGGTAGGTCTATTTTTAATGTCTTGAGGAAACTCCATACTGTTTTCCAGAGTAGCTGTACCAGCTCGCATTCCCAGCAACAGTGCGTGAGGTTTACAGTTTCTTTGCATCCCTGCCAACCAATGTTTCCTGACTCAATAATTTTAGCCCTTCTGACTAGGGTGAGGTGGTATCTCATTGCAGTTTTGGTTTCTTTTTTCCTGATGCCAAGTGATATTGAACCGTTTTTCTTGCATCTGTTAGCCATGTGTCTGTCTTCTGCGGAGAAACATCTATTTGTGTATTCTACCTATTTCCTGCCTGGATTATTTGGGTGTTTTAAGGTGTTGAGTTTGTTAAATTCTTTACAGATCTTGGATACTAACCCTTTATCTATAAGGCATTTACAAATATCTTCTCTCCCTCTGAGGTTGCCTTTTAGCTCCATAGACTGTTTCCTTTGCTGGGCAGCTCTTTATCTTGATGAAGTCCCAATTGTTCATTGTTCCTTTGTTTGTCTTGCCTTTGGACATGTGACTGTCAAGAAGTCCTTGTGGCTGAGACCAAAGTGGTTGCTGCCTGCATTCTTCTCTAGGATTTTGATGAATTCTTGACACATTTTGGCTTTTCATCCATTTTGAATTCTTCTTTGTGTATGGTGTAAGAGAATGGTCCAGTTTCATTCTTCTGCATGTTGCTGTCAAATTTCCCAAACCGTCTACTGAAGGGACTTTTTTCCATTGGATACTTTTTCCTGCTTTATTGAGAATGAAAAAAAATGGCATGTTTTTTCCATTTGTTTATGTCTTTCTCAATTTATTTCATATGTGTCCTGTAGTTTCTAGAGTACAGATACTTTACCTCTGTATTTAGGTTTATTCCTAGGTACCTTTTTTTTTTTTTTTTTTTTTGTGCAATTGTCAAGGGGACCAATTGCTTGATTACCCTTCTTCTGTCTCATTGTCAGTGTATAGAAATGCGGTTGACTTCTGGTCATTGATCGTATATCCTGTCACTTTGCTGAATTGCTGCATCAGTTCTAGCAATTTTTTTGCCAGAAATTTTTGGATTTCTATATTGAGTTTCATGTCCTCTGTGAAGCATGAAAGTTTGACTTCTACTTTCCTAGTTTGGATGTCTTTTATTTCTTTTTGTTTTCTGATTGCTGAGGCTAGTCTTCCAGTACTGCCTTGAAGAACAGTGGTGAGAGTGGACATCCCTGTCAGGTTCCAGATCTTAAGGGACAAGACCCATCATTTCTTGCTTACAGGAGACTAATTTTTGAACCAAAGGCGTCTTCAGTTTGAAAGTAAGGGGATGGAGAACTATTGATTATGCCAGTGGACATCAAAAGAAAGCTGGAGTAGCCTTCCTTATATCAGACAAATAGTGTTTAATCCAATGACAGTAATAAGAGATGAAGAAGGGCACTATATCATAATAAATGTGTTTATCCAATAAGAAGTTCTAAGAATTGTAGATATTTATGCCCCTAACCTGGGAGTAGTCAAGTATATAAATAATTAATATCAAAATGCAGAAACACATTGATAATAGTACAATAATAGTAGGGATATATAACACCTCACTCACAACAATGAACAGATCATCTAACCAAAGATCTAAACAGATCAAGGGAACAAGGACTTTCTATTATTATGTTCAATCAGTCAATTATGGTACATCATCAGTTTCTGATGCAGTGTTCAATGACTCATTAGTTGCATATAACACCCAGTGCTCATTACAACACATGCCTTCCTTAATCATCACCCAGCTTCCCCATACCTCCACCCACTCTCTTCTGTAACCCTCACTTTGTTTCCCAGAGCTAAATGTTTCCTATGGATTGTCTCTCTTTCTCTGATTTCTTCCCTTTCAGTTTTCCCTTCTATCCTTTATGATCCTCTGCCCTGTCTCTTCTATTTAACATATGACTGAAACCATGTGATGATTGTCTTTCTCTGACTGACTTCACTTTGCATGATACCGTCCAGTTCTATCCACATCGATGTAATTAGTAAGTATTCATCCTTTCTGTTGGCTGAATAATATTCCATTGTGTATATGGACCACATCTTCTTTATCCTTCCATCTGTGGAAGGGTATCTCAGCTCCTTCCACAGTTGGCTATTGTGGATGTTGCTGCTGTGAACATTGGAGTGCAGGTGCCCCTTGTTTTCACTACATATGTATCTTAGGGATAAATACCTAGTAGTGCAATTGGGTCAAAAGGTAGCTCTATTTTTAACTACTTGCGGAAACTCCATACTGTATTAAAGAGTGGCTACACCAGTTTGCATTCCTACCAACAGTGTGAGAGGGTTCCCCTTCTTCCACATCCTTGCCAACACTAGTTTCCTCTTCTGTTGATTTTGACCATTCTAACAGTTGTAAGGTGATATCTCATTATGGTGTTGTCCCTGATGGCTAGTGTTGCTGGACATTTTCTCTTGTGTCTGTCAGCCATTTCTAAGTCTTTTTTGGAAAAGTGTCTGTTCTTGTCTTCTGCCCATTTCTTGACTGGATTAATTGATTTTTTTGGGTGTTGAGTTTGATAAGTTCTTTATAGGTCTTGGATACAAGCCCTTTTTCTGTATCTTCTCACATTCTTTGGACTCTTTCTTAATTTCGTTGACTGTATACTACATTGTGCAAAAGCTTTCTATCTTTGTCTGTACTGTCATTTGCAAATATCTTTTCCCACTCCGTGGGTTGCTCTTTGTTTTGTTGACTTTTTCCTTCACTGTGCATAAGCTTTGATCTTGATGAAGTCCCAAAAGTTCATTTTCGCTTTTGTTTCCATCGCCTTTGGAGACATATCTTGAAAGAAGTTTCTGTGGCTGATATCAGTTCCCCCATCCTCCCACTCCCTGCCCTTCAAAACTCTCAGGTTGTTTTTCAGAGTCCGCAGTCTCTCATGGTTCACGTCCCCTTCCAATTTCCCTCAACTCCCTTCTCCTCTCCATCTAGCTTTGTCCTCCATGTTATTTGTTATGCTCCACAAATAAGTGAAACCATATGATACTTGACTCTCTCTGCTTGACTTATTTCACTCAGCATAATCTCTTCCAGTCCCGTCCATGTTGCTACAAAAGTTGGGTATTCGTCCTTTCTGATGGAGGCATAATACTCCATCGTGTATATGGACAACATCTTCCTTATCTAATGTCCCCTTCTACTAGCTTTAATTCTGTAGAATTCACAAATGGGTCATTGTACACTATGTACTTTCTCTGTAGAACTTCTTTGCCCCTGAATCAATCCTTGTGGAGACAGCAGTGTTGCTGTCTGTATCAGGAGTCACTGGTTTTAATGACTGACAGCTCTGAAGGCAGCAGTTGGAAGCAGCAGCTGGAGGAAGATCCGGAAGAGCAGACAGAAGCCACTTGATGCAAGCCTCATCCAACACCCTCTTGCCCCAGGAGTTCTTTGTTTCAAAAAGAGAAGAATTCCCTTTTTGTTCAGGAACCGAGTCTGCTGACTGTGGAGAAGAGAACCAAAGGCAGCAAGAGGTGGACCAGAGAACATTGAGTTAGAAGCTCAGAAAGACCTGTCAATGGAAGAGGCGAGGCACCAGGAGGAAGCACAGCATGGGGGGAGCTGTCCTGCCTCAGAAGAAACCTGTGCACAAATAAATCTGACACTCAGGCACCAGCCTGCGGATGTCATGTCAAGTGGCCAGTCTCTGACTATGCCCATAACTCCCACATTCTCCACTCAGTTCCACTGCTAACCTCAGCTGTGAGCTGCAGACACCACTTGGGAACAGCAGCTGCTCTTTACTTCAAACGAGGAGCCTTCTTTCCTTGTCAGCAGTGCATGGAGAGGACCCATTTCTGCAGCCGCACCTGCCCACACCCTCACAGAGTGTATCGGACACGTGTGGAATCTCCTTTTGTTGAGAATAGTTTCCCTGAATTACTGAGGCTCATTAGGAGGCTCGACACATTGTGTCTCCTACTGATTCCAAGAACTTACTTCCTTTGAGACATTGTGGACCTTGACTATGGGTATTAACTGTGACTAGAATGTCGTCTCTGTCAAAACAGTGCAAATTTATTGCTACTCTGCCACACTCCTGGTTTTCTATTTTAATCAGAAATTAAGAACCATTATGAAAACATGATCTCTGTTTCAGATTCTTTCTGTTTCTTTGTCCAAAGTGCATTTAGAACAAAGGAGTGGAACTCCAATGGGAATGCCTCAGGAACTGCTCTACCAGGAAGAAGACTCTGTTGCCCCATGTGGAGCCTCCCGGCAGCCATGTCATGCTTTGGGACAGAACTGGTGTGAAGCCACATTCTTCCTTGTAAGTGGTGACAATCACAGGGAACACCGTGCTCTACACACATGCATCAGTCCTCCCATAAACTGGAGTGGAAGCCAGATAGTTGACTCCCTTCTCTGATTTTGTATTGCAATGTTTTTAACTCTGTTAAGCCCCTTTATTGGTCACCTTTCTAGGGGGAAATGGGTAGTTTCAGAGGAGAAGTGTCCATGAGCATTGGAAAGCACAGGTTCTGTTCTTAGAGGAAAGTGTGCTATAAGCGTTTCCTGTCTTTCCCCATTTTTTAACTTCCTCCCAGCATCCACTCGGGAAGGCAACCATGTATGCTGGGCCTTCACACAGCCTGTGTCTTCTTCCCTCAATGTGCTTTTTCTCATCCGCTAGACATCGTCCTAAGCCTTGGTTCAGTTCAGGTAAAAACTTTCTCATAAGTCCTTCCTTGACCACGTGGCCTCCTCAGGTAAGATGATCACTTACTTCTTCGTGGCTCCCAATGTTCCCTGTGTGCATCTCCCTCAGAACGCGTACACCACCATGGCGCTTACACTTGATCACAAGTACGTAGAATCGGAGATGCCTACAATTTTCTTAGTCCTCAAAGACAACAGTTATCTTCGTCACTTCTGCACTGTGTGTCACTTGTGCAGAATTAATTCAGCCCATGTTGAATAGTGGTTTTCCTGCAGACTGGCCATTGCTTATGAATTCTCCTCTTTACATGTACCTGCTCTTGTGCATGGCGACAGAACAGCATCCATATTCTGCCCAGGCCAGTTCTAGGCACCATATAAGGTAGTCAACCTATCGGACATTCTTTCCACTAGTTCATGCAGTGAACAGTATGAAGAGGCCATTGTAGTCTCAGTGATGATAACAAACAAACAAACAAACAAAAAAACATGATTTCCAGACCCCGACCATTCTGAAGACCCACAAATGAATATAAAATGCAGATCCTTTATTCTTTAATCAGAAGTCTAGTGTACAGTTCTATAACTGTTTATGTAATTCATTAACTAATATTTATTTGGTTCTAACTGCACAAACGGTAGCCTTGCCTGGTCTCTGTGATTGCAGCAATGAACAGAAATAGAAGAACTTGCCTTTATGGGGCTTACCTTTGAGGAGGGAAGACAGACCATAAGCCGGTGACAATCCTCTCTTTCTCCACATAGTAAAGGATTCTCTGACTGACTCTGGTGTGGAGAGTAGTTAGGAGTGGGATAGGGACATGGGAGATTGGAATATGGAAGGTGAGGAGATTCTTGCTGGTGTCCAAGTGAAAACTGATAGGAGCTCAGTCCAGGGTGACAGCAAGGAAGGGATGAGAAATGGTTGGATTCTGAGTGTGTCTTGAACTTGTCACTGGAAAGACTTGCTGACTAATTGGCCATGGAGTGAGAGAAAGAGTCAGTTAAGGAGAGGACCCAGCTATTGGCCCCAGAGTTCGAGGTCTCCATCCTTCATCCTGTGAGAAGGGCAGTTCCACCCCAGTCCTCGTATCTCTTGTGGATTCCTGGAGGGTTTTCACTGTGTCTCATTATCTCTGGCTTTGCTGTTTCTCCTTCTGTCCATGTTTTGGCCCTTTCTGTCTGTCTGTCCTCTCTAGCATTCTCGTCCCCACCCTGCACCTTGTATTAACAGGTCTCTGATGCATCACTATCATTCGTGTATTTACATCTGGCTTAATTTTTGCAATATAATTTTCCCACTTTTTATTTTGCTTCATTCAGGTAGGAGAATAAATGCAGCCCTTATGTTGAGGTTTCCGGAAGTAGTGTCCTTGAGAAGTACGGATGGGGAGGATGCTTCTACCCCATTCTCTCCATTCCAAACTACCCCTTCCAGAAACAACCATGATGAGGTGGTCATGTGGGACAGTCCAGAGGGTTTACATTACTTCAGTGCAAATAGCTTAGAATTTAGACACGGGTATCCACTGCCTCCTGCATCTGAGTCCCTCTGCTTCTTAGTTACCATCTATGTCTCTCCATCATGTTCTGCCTGGAATTCGGTTCTCTCTCTCAGGACCACATCGATTACCTTCATTTATGGTGCAGCCTCCCCTTCATTATGAAGCTCAAAATCTACACTTTCATCTACCAGAGAATGTCAGAGTCTTCTCTTTTTAGGCCATATCCTACAGGGAGCTTGTCCTGGCACACTCAGAGGTCATTTTGAAATTTTCCTCAGGAATGAACACATCCTCTGATAGGAATTTACTGACTTTTCCTGAGAAATATGTCTGTCACTCTAGCTTATCCAATTTTCAAAGCTCCTAGCTCATGCACATATGTAGATTGTTAGAAGTCCCACAATTTCTGGGAAGGACCCTCTGTTGTTGCAAACTTGACTGCTGTTCTTTTCTATCCAGAGGTTCTCCACAGTGTGTCCCTGCAAAGTGGAGCTTTGCTTGATAAACAGGTCTCTGCTGGAGCTGCTCCAGTGTTAATGGAGAGGAGACCTGGACACCTCATTGGAACACAAGATAATGACTGATTAACGTCTGATAGGAAAAGTACTGTGGGAGTGCAGAGATTCCTGTTGGAGGAGAGATTTCAGGTCTTAAAGATGTTTCTTTCTTTCTTTTTATTTTTATCCGTTTAGGTTGTATTTATTTATTTATTTATTTATTTATTTATTTTTCATTTTAATAAACTTAAAATGTATTTTTATCCCCAGGGGTACAGGTCTGTGAATCATCAGGTTTACACATTTCACAGCACTCATCATAGCACATACCCTCCCCAATATCCATTTCCCCACCACCCTTTCCCGTCCCCCCTCCCACCAGCAACCCTCAGTCTGTTTTTAGAGATTGAGTCTTTTATGTTTTGTCTCCCTCCCAATCCCATCTTTTGATTTTTTCTTTTCCTACCTCCCCCCAAACCCCCCCACATTGCATCTCCACTTCCTCATATCAAAGAGATCATATGATAGTTGTCTTTATCCGATTGACTTATTTTGCTAAGCATGATACCCTCTAGTTCCAGCCACGTCGTTGCAAATGGCAAGATTTCATGTCTTTTGATGGCTGCATAGTATTCCATTGTGTATATATACCACTTCCTCTTTATCCATTCATCTGTTGATGGACATCTAGGCTCTTTCCACAGTTTGGCTATTGTGGACATTGCTGCTATAAACATTCCGGTGCACGTGCCCCTTTGGAGCACCACGTTTGTATCTTTAGGATATATACCCAGTAGGGCAAACGCTGGGTCATAGGGTAGCTCTATTTTCAGTTTTTTGAGGAACCTCCACACTGTTTTCCAGAGTGATTGCACCAGCTTGCATTCCCACCAGCAGTGTAGGAGGTTTCCCCTCTCTCCGCATCCTCGCCAGCATCTGTCATTTCTTGACTTGTTAATTTTAGCCATTCTGACTGGCGTGAGGTGGTATCTCATTGTGGTTTTGATTTGTATTTCCCTGATGCCGAGTGATGTGGAGCATTTTTTCATGTCTGTTGGCCATCTGGATGTCTTCTTTGCAGAAATGTCTGTTCATGTCCTCTGCCCATTTCGTGACTGGATTATTTGTTCTTTGGGTATTGAGTTTGATAAGCTCTTTATAGACTTTGGATACTAGCCCTTTATCTGATATGTCGTTTGCAAATATCATCTCCCATTCTGTCAGTTGTCTTTTGGTTTTGTTAACTGTTTCCTTTGCTGTGCAAAAGCTTTTGATCTTGATGAAATCCCAATAGTTTATTTTTGCTCTTGCTTCTGTTGCCTTTGGTGATGTTCCTAGGAAGAAGTTGCTGCGGTTGAGGTCAAAGAGGTTGCTGCCTGCATTCTCCTCAAGGATTTTGAGGGATTCCTTTCTCACATTGAGGTCCTTCATCCATTTTGGGTCTATTTTCGTGTGTGGTGTAAGGAAATAGTCCAATTTCATTTTTCTGCATGTGGCTGTCCAATTTTCCCAGTACCATTTGTTGAAGAGGCTGTTTTTTTCCATTGGACATTCTTTCGTGCTTTGTCGAAGATTAGTTGACCATAGAGTTGAGGGTCTGTTTCTGGGCTCTCTATTCTGTTCCATTGTTCTATGTGTTTGTTTTTGTGCCAGTACCATACTGTCGTGATGATGACAGCATTGTAATAGAGCTTGACACCTGGAATTGTGATGCCACCGACTTTGGCTTTATTTTTCAATATTCCTTTGGCTATTCGAGGTCTCTTCTGGTTCCATATACGTTTTAGGATTATTCTATTTCTTTAAAAAAATGGATGGGATTTTGATAGGAATTGCATTAGATGTGTAGATTGCTTTAGGTAGAATAGACATTTTCACAATATTTGTCCTTCCAATCCATGAGCATGGAATATTTTTCCATTTCTTTGTGTCTTCCTCAATTTCTTTCATGAGTACTTTATAGTTTTCTGAGTATAGATTCTTTGCCTCTTTGGTTAGATTTATTCCTAGGTATCTTATGGTTTTGGGTGCGATTGTAAATGGGACTGACTCCTCAATTTCTCTTTCTTCTGTCTTGTTGTTAGTGTAAAGAAATGCGACTGATTTCTGTGCATTGACTTTATATCCTGACACTTTACTGAATTCCTGTATAAGTTCTGGCAATTTTGGGGTGGAGCCTTTTGGGTTTTCCACATATAGTATCATATCATCTGCAAAGAGTGATAGTTTGACTTCTTCTTTGCCAATTTGGATGCCTTTAATTTTTTTTGTTGTCTGATTGCTGAGACTAGGACTTCTAGTACAATGTTGAACAGCAGTGGTGATAACGGACATCCCTGCCATGTTCCTGACCTTAGTGGAAAAGCTTTCAGTTTTTTCTCCATTGAGAATGATATTTGCGGTGGGATTTTCATAGATGGCTTTGATAATATTGAGGTATGTGCCTTCTATCCCTACACTTTGAAGAGTTTTAATCAGAAAGGGATGCTGCACTTTGTCAAATGCTTTTTCAGCATCTATCGAGAGTATCATATGGTTCTTATTCTTTCTTTTATTCATGTATCGTATCACTTTGATGGATTTGCGGATGTTGAACCAATCTTGCAGCCCTGGAATAAATCCCACTTGGTCGTGGTGAATAATCCTTTTAATGTACTGTTGGATCCTATTGGCCAGTATTTTGGTGAGAATTTTCGCATCTGTGTTCATTGAGGATATTGGTCTGTAATTCTCTTTTTTGGTGGGATCCTTGTCTGGTTTTGGGATCAAGGTGATGCTGGCCTCATAGAATGAGTTTGGAAATTTTCCTTCCATTTCTATTTTTTGGAACAGTTTCAGGAGAATAGGAATTAATTCTTCTTTAAATATTTGGTAGAATTCCCCTGGGAAGCCGTCTGGTCCTGGACTTTTGTTTGTTTGGAGATTTTTGATGACTGTTTCAATCTCCTTACTGGTTATGGGTCTGTTCAGGTTATCTATTTCTTCCTGGTTCAGTTGTGGTAGTTTATATGTCTCTAGAAATGTATCCATTTCTTGCAGATTGTCAAATTTGTTGGCGTAGAGTTGCTCATAGTATGTTCTTATAATTGTTTGTATTTCTTGGGTGTTGGTTGTGATCTCTCCTCTTTCATTCATGATTTTATTTATTTGCATCCTTTCTCTTTTCTTTTTGATAAGTCTGGCCAGGGGTTTGTCAATCTTATTAATTCTTTCAAAGAACCAGCTCCTAGTTTTGTTGATTTGTTCTATTGTTTTTTTAGTTTCTATTTCATTGATTTCTGCTCTAATCTTTATGATTTCTCTTCTCCTGCTGGGTTTAGGCTTTCTTTGTTGTTCTCTCTCCAGCTCCTTTAGGTGTAGGGTTAGGTTGTGTATTTGAGACCTATCTTGTTTCTTGACAAAGGCTTGCACCGCTATGTATTTTCCTCTCAGGACTGCCTTTGTTGTGTCCCACATATTTTGAACCGTTGTGTTTTCATTATCATTTGTTTTCATGATTTTTTTCAATTTTTCTTTAATTTCCTGGTTGACCTATTCATTTTTTAGAAGGATGCTGTTTAGTCTCCATGTATTTGCGTTCTTTCCAAATTTCCTCTTGTTATTGAGTTCTAGCTTCAGAGTATTGTGGTCTGAAAACGTGCAGGGAATGATCTCAATCTTTTGGAATTGATTGAGACCTGATTTATGACCCAGGATGTGGTCTATTCTGGAGAATGTTCCATGTGCACTAGAGAAGAATGTATATTCTGTTGCTTTGGGATGGAATGTTCTGAATATATCTGTCATGTCCATCTTGTCCAGCGTGTCATTTAAAGCCTTTATTTCCTTGTTGATCTTTTACTTAGATGATCTGTCCATTTCAGTGAGGGGAGTGTTAAAGTCCCCTGCTATTATTGTATTACTGTCAATGTATTTCTTTGATTTTGTTATTAATTGGTTTATATAGTTGGCTGCTCCCCTGTTAGGGGCATAGGTATTTAAGATTGTTAGGTCTTCTTGTTGGACAGACCCTTTGAGTAGGATATAGTGTCCTTCCTCATCTCTTATTATAGTCTTTGGCTTAAAATCTAATTGATTTGATATAAGGATTGCCACCCCAGCTTTCTTCTGCTGTCCATTAGCATGGTACATTGTTTTCCACCCCCTCACTTTAAATCTGGAGATGTCTTCGGGTCTAAAATGAGTTTCTTGTAGGCAGCATATTGATGTTTTTTTGTTTTTTTTTTTATCCATTCTGATACTCTGTGTATTTTGATTGGGGCATTTAGCCCATTAACATTCAGGGTAACTATTGAGAGATATGAATTTATCGCCATTGTATTGCCTTTAAGGTGACTATTACTGTATATTGTCTCTGTTTCTTTCTGATCTACTACTTTTAGGGTCTCTCTTTGCTTAAAGGACCCCTTTCAATGTTTCCTGTAGAGCTGGTTTGGTGTTTGCAAATTCTTTCAGCTTTTGTTTGTCCTGGAAGCTCTTTATCTCTCCTTCTATTTTCAATGATAGCCTAGCCGGATATAGTGTTCTTGGCTGCATGTTTTTCTCGTTTAGTGCTCTGAATCTATCATGCCAGTTCTTTCTGGCCTGCCAGGTCTCTGTGGATAGGTCCGCTGCCAATCTAATGTTTTTACCCTTGTATGTTACAGACTTCTTTTCCCGGGCTGCTTTCAGGATTTTCTCTTTGTCGCTAAGACTTGTAAATTTTACTATCAGGTGACGAGGTGTGGACCTATTTTTATTGATTTTGAGGGGCGTTCTTAGCATCTCCCGGATTTTGATGTTTGTTCCCTTTGCCATAGTAGGGAAATTCTCTCCAATAATTGTCTCCAATATACCTTCTGCTCCCCTCTCTCTTTTTTCTTCTTCTGGAATCCCAATTATTCTAGTGTTGTTTCGTCTTATGGTGTCGCTTATCTCTCGAATTCTCTCCTCGTGGTCCAGTATTTGTTTGTCTCTCTTTTGCTCAGCTTCTTTATTCTCTGTCATTTGGTCTTCTATGTCACTAATTCTTTCTTCTGCCTCATTTATCCTAGCTGTGAGAGCTTCCATTTTTGATTGCACCTCATTAATAGCTTTTTTTTATTTCAACTTGGTTATTTTCGTTCTTTTATTTCTCCAGAAAGGGCTTTTATTTCTCCGGAGAGGGTTTCTCTAATATCTTCTATGCCTTTTCGAGCCCGGCTAGAACCTTGAGAATTGTCATTGTGAACTCTAGATCTGTCATGTTACCAATGTCCGTATTGATTAGGTCTCCAGCCTTTGGTACGGGCTCTTGTTCTTTTTTTTGATGTGAGTTTTTCCACCTTGTCGTTTTGTTCAGATAAGTTTTGCTTTCTCCTGCTGTGGAATTCCGCTGTTCTTGGTGAGTGAAGTTGGTCTTGGCTGGGTTTCTTGTTGATCTTCTGGGGGAGGGGCCTGTTGTAATGATTCTCAAGTGTCTTTGCCACAGGCGGAATTGCACCACCCTTGCCAGGGGCCGGGCTAAGTAATCCTCTCGGGTTTGCTTTCGGGAGATTTTGTTCCCTGAGTGCTTTCTGTAGAGTTCCATAGGATGGGAATGAAGATGGCGGCCTCCCAATCTCTCGGCTGGGAGGAGCCGAGAGCTTGGCGTTCCACTCCTCAGTGCGCCCTTAGAGAAAAGCGCCCAACTGCCCCGCCTCCCTCGCCTGTGGTCGCACCTTGAGGAAAGCAGTCAATTGCTGGAACGTGGAGAAAAGGGCCCGGTCGCTTCCGTCTCCGTGGCTTCCAGCTGAGCTCCAAGCCCACCCAGCCTGTGACCAGCACAAGGTAACCCCCAGGCTGAGAGCTCACTCCTCGGCTTTGTCACTGTAGCCGGCTTCCCCGCTCTAGTACCTGTGAGCTCTGTGGCACTCAGACACCCCCGGTCCTTCTGTGACCCCGTGGGACCTGGGGTTATGCTGATCTCGCCTCGGTTTCCCCCCAGATTAGCCTCTGGAGCTATGTCTCCCAGTGGAGCAGACTTTTAAAAGTCCCGATTTTGTGCTCCGTTGCTCTGCCACTTGCTGGGATCCGGCCCCTCCCCCCGCTGTTTATCTTCCTGTCGCTTTGGATTCACTTCTGCGCAGGTCCTACTTTTCAGAAAGTGATCGATTTTCTGTTTCTAGAATTGTTGCTCTTCTTCTCTTCTATTTCCCGTTGGATTTGTAGGTGTTCACAATGGTTAGATAAGCTGTCTAGCTGATCTCCTGCTACCCGATGTCGTCTCAGCCTGCTACTTCTCTGCCATCTTGACTCCCCTCTCCTGTTTCTTTCTTTTTTAATAAAAACTGCCAAAACACAATGTGTTTGAAACAATTAATATAATATAATCCTTAAAAAAGAATCACTGGTTTTAATGATTAGCACCTGTCCAAAAAATGGACATAGCAGGATTTAATTTTTTTAAGAAGTTGTTTGAGGGTCAAATTGTTTCCAGTATCTGATATTACAATAAAGTTGCTTCCCCTCTAGATCTGTAGCTGAGGAGCTCATAAAATGTATTATTTATATGCTTTCCACAACAACCATGAAAGTGAAGAAGATGCAGAGGAATAATTTTGCATCATATGCGAGTTTCTCTGCTCTGTTCAGTTTCTACTTTACATAGGTGTTTTTGAAAGCTCACTGTCAATCATGGGAATGTAAATAAAACATAATTAAAATTAGGAATTTATTGTGAAGATGCTATAAGGACATGTGTAATATGTTTATGTCATAAGTTTAAGGCATTTTTGGAAAAGCTTGATGTCCATAACTATACTAGGAGCTAACCATGGAGAAGAAATCCAACTTTTGGGACTTCATCAAGATCAAAATCCTCTGCACAGCAAAGGAAACAGTCAACAAAACAAAGAGACAATACACAAATGGGAGAAGATACTTACAAATGACACTACAGACAAAGGGCTAATATCCACGATGTAATAAGAACTCCTCAAACTCAACATTCAAAAAGCAGATAATCTCATCAAAAAATGGGCAGAAGGCATGAACAGACACTTCTCCAAAGGAGACATACGAATAACCAAGAGGCACATGAAAAAGTGTTCATCATCATTAGCCTTCGGGGAAATTAAAATCAAAACCACATCGAGATACCACCTTATACCAGTTAGAATTGCAAAAGTGACAATGCATAAACAATGAATCTTGGAACACTGAAAAAAATAAAATTAAATTTAAAAAAAGAGAAGGCAAGAAACAACAAATGTTGGAGACTTGTGGAGAGAGGAGAAGCCTCTTACACTGTTGGTGGGAATGCAAGCTGATACAGCCACATTGGAAAAAAGCTCGATTTCCTAAAAAAGATGGAAACAGAACTATATTATGACCCAGCATTTGCACTACTGGGTATTTACACCAAAGATAAGATGTAGTGAAAAGAAGGGCCACGTGAGCCCCAGTGTTCATAGCAGCAATGTCCACAATTGCCAAACTGTGGAAACAGTTGAAACGCCCTTCAACAGAGGAATGGATAAGGAAGATGCAGGTCACATCTACAACAGAATATTACTCATCCATCACGGAGGATGAATATCCAACTTTTGTATCAGCATGGATGGGACTGGAGGACGTTATACTGAGTGAATTAAGCTAAGCAGAGAAAGATCATTATCAAAGGTTTCCCTTATTTGTAAGGAATAGCATGGAGGACATTAGGAGAAGGAAGGGAAAAATGAAGGGGTAGGAATCAAGGTGAAATGAACCATGAGAGACTATAGACATTGAGAAATAAAGTGAGCATTTTAGAGGGGAAGATGGTGGTGGTTGGGTAAGCCCAGGATGCATGTTAAGGAGGGCACATCTTGCATGGAGCCCTGGGTGTTATATGCAAACAACGAGTCTTGGAACACTACATCAAAAACTAATGATGTGCTGTATGGTGACTTAAATAACATAACAATAAAAAATAAAATAAGTGCATGGCCCTCAGGCATAGAGTGTCTTTAGCTTTGTTGTCCCTGTCACCTCCTCAGCCCAGAACAGATGAGCCTTCCACAGGGTTTCTGACACAGGCAGGATGTGGGTTCTCACATTGTGTCTCTTGCACAGTAATACACGGCCGTGTCCTCAGAGTTTAGGCTGCTGATCTGTAGATAGGCTGTGCTGACAGAGGTGTCCATGGAGAAAACAAATCGACCAGAGAAGTCCTGGGCATATGTTGGATTCCCAGTGTTCGTGTTGATCCATCCCATGTACTGCAGGCTCTTTCCTGGTGCCTGTCGCACCCAGTTCATTCCATAGCTAGTGAAGGTGTACCCAGATGCCTTGCAGGAGACCTTCACGGATTCCCCGGGCTTCCTCACCTCAGCCTCAGACTGCACCAGCTGCACCTGGGAGTGGACACCTGTGGAGAGGGCATAGGATGGGATGAAGTCATGCTGACTGGCTCTGGTCCCCTCTTTGCCAAAGAATTGAGGGAATCCCTTACCTGTAGCCAACATCACCAGGAAGAGGATTCTCCAGCTCCAGTCCATGGTGAGGTGCTGTGCTCTCACGGTTTCTACAAAGGATTGTGTGCAGCTGTTTGGTGATGTTCTCAGGACACAGACATATGTATATTTAACCTAGTACACCTTGGTTCATTTGCATATCCACAAAGCAGAATATTTAATATCAGGAAATGGCTCTTTCAGAGAGAAGACACATCAGAGGGGAAACACATTCCTGGGAGGCTGAGGTCCCACATTTGAACCTCTGTTGGAGGATATACACCATTGCCACATCCCTGACTCTGTGTTACCAGAGCTCTTTCCTCTGAGAATGAGCCTGAGTACAGAGCTGTGGAGGCTACTGGGTAAGGCAGTTTCTTTAGGAGCAGAAGCGAGTGCTGATTTGGGACCAGGGGACCAGGGACGGCAAACCTGGTGTGTCGGTCCCTGTGGACCAGTGTCTATGATGCCCTGTGTACCTCCCTTCTCAGGTGGAGAAGTGGGATCTGGATAGAAAAACACTTGAACCTGAGTCAGGTCACCTGGTTGATTTGTCTGATAGACTCAAATGCACATATTGTAATGATATGCTGGTAAGCCTAACGTAACTATGTGTATAAAAATTATATATTCCTACAGAGTCTCTTCTAATCAGGTAATGTGTTCAAATGTAAACATGAAGAAGTCGTTCCCCTATTTAAGATAAAAAGTCATGATCATCAAACTAAAAATGATTTAATTAATGATAGATGTCTCATTTAATGGTAAATGACTAAACCATTTCCTTGGAAGATATGAACAAGTCAGACAAGCTCTGCGATACTCTGTATCAACATTTTCATGGATAAAGAAGATGTGGTATATATATCTATATATCTATAGATATATATATCTATATATATATATATATCTATACACACACTATATATATATATCTATACACACAATGGAATTTACTTCACCATAAAAAAAATTTGCAAAGACATGGATGGAACTAGAAGGTATTACACTACAGTGAAATAAGTTGAGAAGGGAGAGACAATTATCATATAATTTCACTCATGTGCAGAATTTTAGAAACAAAACAGGGTCGTGGGGGAAGGGAGGGAAATTAAAATGAAATCAGAGAGTGAGACAAAGCAGGAGAGACTCTTAAATCTAGGAAACAAACTGAGGGTTGCTAGAAGGAAGGGGCTAGGGCCTGTGGTAAGTGGATGGTGGACATTAAGTAGGATATGTGATGTATGAACACTGGGTGTTATATGCAACCGATGAGTAACTGAACTTTACCTCCAAAACTAATGATACACTATATGTTAATTAAGTGAGTTTAAATTAAATTAAAAAAAAAAAAAAAAACCTTTTCATTTGGAGGAACAAAGTAACAAGTACTAAATATGTAGCAACAAACCAAATCCCCATTATGCACGTGTGACATGAGGAATCTGGTTTCTGGTCAGATCTGTCAAAGCCTGGAAGTCTGCAGTTTGCCCATAAGCTGAACAACTGAAAATCACCAGCTCTTCTCAGACCCACCAGAGATGCTGTGAGAGGATCTTTGTCTGAACAGGCGGCTGTGACAAATACCACTGCCTGGGTAGCGTATAATCTGTAGAAATGAATTCCATCAGAGTTATGAACGATGGAAGTCCAAGGTCAAGTCATGCAGCACATCCAGGCCCCCTCGCTCAGCTTGTGCTGGGAGGGGGTCAGTCTCAGTGATCTCCAGAATGTTGTGGATAGTAGGTCCAGGCTTCTCTTTAGAGGATCATATTGCTCTCGGGGTCTTGACGAGTAGCTCCTTCATTATGCTGAGATGGTCAACCCATAACCACCCCCTCATCAAGTATTTCCGCATCCTTCCTGATTTCTCTGGAACAAGATCTCTCCTTCCTTCCAGGAGGAACAGGCTGAGAATTTTCCAAAATTTTCACTCCTACTTCATACCGATTAATGATTATGTCTTCATTTCATTTGTTCTTCCCACACTTTACCATAAGAATTCCAGAGAAACCTTCTGATGCTTTAAGCCTTTGCTCAGAAATTCCTTCAGCCCCTTATCAAGTGGGACCTCTCCCAAGTTCTTCCTTTCAGATCTCAATGCAAGCAAGCTCTCTACCCATCTACAGAATAGGTCACCTCCCCTCCATTTCGCAAAGGCACATTCCTCACCTTCTCTGTGATATCATCAGAGTGGCCTGTACTATTCATGTCTTACCACATACAGTTGACAAGCGTTTAGATACTCTCTCAGAAGATTGTGGATTTCACTGTAGGTTTCTCCTTTCCTTCTGGGGTCTTCCATGAATCACCTTTATGACCACTTCATGACAATGTAGGGTTCTTCTGCACACATCACAGAAGGCTGCCAGACCATAGCCATTACTCAGATCCAAACGGCTTCCATGATTTAGGTCTTTGTTACACAGCACCATGCTTCTCAGGATGGTATAACAGAGAGCATAAACCAGGTAGCTTAGAAATCAATTTCTCACATTTCTGGAGCCTTCAAAGTGCAAGATCAAGGTATTGGCATATTTGCTGTGTAGTGAGTGCCTCCATCTGGATCATTGGGCATGTCTTTAAGCTGCGTCTTCATATGGTAAATGGTAAGTTTTGAGAATCATATGGGATCATGAGAGCTCTGATTCCATTCACAACCTAACACTCTCCCAGAATCCCTTACTCCTTTGCCATCTCATTGGACATTACGTTACAACACTTGAATTTGCAGGGGACACATATATTCAGATCATGGTGTAGGAAAAACTGTTACCCAAAAATTGAGTTTACAAATGGGCATATGCAAGGAGTCACAACTTACTAGGGCACAAGCCACCCACAGATATATCCACAGGACCCACAGGAAAGTAGAGAAATATCTACAGGACCCACAAGAAAATAGGAAAATTGAAAGGTAGATGGTGAATTGATGAAGGTTCAGTGTGGAGTTGTCTGAGTCGAGGCTCCTGTGGAATTGGTGACAACCTTCGGGGTGTCCTACAAGGTTGTGTTTTAGGTACCGAAACCCCACCTCATTCCCCCAGGAAAGAAAGGATGAACATTTGCTGTGCTTCTGAGGTGGGGAAAGATCCTCTTGAGAAACTTGCCAGATAATTCAAGACCTGGGGGAAGGTAAATGCCAACATCCAGTTCATTCTAGATTTTGCGTGGGGTAAGGGAATCACCCCCACTCCCCTCCCCTTAGGCCTTCCTGTGTCACCTCAGTGAGGTGTAACCTGAGATTCTCTTGTGAGGATGACATCAATGGTCTCAGGTCAGGGATAGAAAGACCAACCATAGACTATAAATACCCGTATATACCCACACTTTATCCCTCTACCATAGGGATCTTTTATAATAATAACAGAAGAAAAAGCAAAGAGAGGTAGAAAACTAGAAGTTATTTTTGAATTCTATATGGAATCCAGCTCAAAATGAGACAAAAGCAGGGACATGAGAGGAAATGTCAGTTTTGCCTCATCAGTGGTTGATTCACTATTTTTCTTCTGAATCATATTTTGGGCTACAGTTCCCAGGTTAGCCCCACTTCAGGGTTCTGTCATCATGGTAGACACTCATTATTGAGCCTCACTCTACAACTGGCACCTGGTGGGGATCAGGAAAGAGTGACAGGACTCCAGCCCCATGGAGCTCAGGATCCAGGACAGGTTGAGGGAGAAGTTACAAGTGGGCAGAGTGAGGTCATGGTGACTTTCTGTGGGATAATTGAAAGATAGCACTGGATGGGCTAGGATCCAGGCTCTACCAGCCAGATCTGATGATTCATGTGGGTTTCCTGTGTGGAAGCCAGGAAACACGTTTCAGACACATCCCCCAAGGCTGCTCTCAAAGACTCCAGAACAGGACCCAGCAGTACTGCGGTAGGTTTTGGTCTTTGGTTGTCAACCTGAAGGTCACCCTGCCTGTTTCATTGGGGGAAATCAGAGAGCGTATCCCATCAGGTGGGCTGCCTTTCCACCCAAGAGATGGAGCGGTGCCTCTGCAGGGTCAGTTCCTGATCACCAGTGTCCACCCACTTGGATAATAAGCCAGAGGATAAACTGTAGCTAGGAGGACAAGGACACAGTTTGAGTAGATGTCCTGGGGGTGTTTTTATAACCACGTGGAGACAGTGTGTGCCCGCTGAGGGCAGAGAACAGGAACAAAGCTCTCAGAAAACCTGGGCTGTACAGGTGCTTCTCAGGGATGACGAGAATTCCTGCAGGACCTTTTTGGAGAAAGAAAAACAGGATATGGATGAGGTTGATGAAGGAAAGTTTCCTAGGGAATGGTGAGATCTCATCTACACATAGACAATGTTATCTCCTTCTGGTTGGCTGCATGGAGAATATGAGAAATTAGAGAATGAAGAAATAACCATATATATCCCTGAGTGAATCTAGAAAGGCTAGAGGGGAAACCCCTATCTCAATAAAACCCCCCAACATCCCCTGCTCCTAGGTCTGATTTTTGTCTGTGGATCTTGAGTGCACCCAGCAGATGTGAGCACCCCCTGGTGTCCTGAGCACCTCAAGAGCACTGAAGTATCTGATCCTTCTGTCCTAAGCACTCCCTGGTGCTCTGAGAGCCCCTGTGCCCTGAGAGCCCCCTGGTGTTCTGAGTGGCTCCTGGTGACTTGAACACCTGTTGAGGACCTGAGCTCCCTCTGGTGACCAGAGGACCTCCTGGGTCCTAGAGAACCCCTGCAACCCAGCTACTCCTGTGACCTTGCAGGAAAGTTTGTGTCTGGGCTCACCCCAAGTGTGTACATACTGGGTACTCACATTATAGTAACTCAAAGTTGTTTCCTCAGCTCTCAGGCTGTTCATCTGCAGAATCAGCATGTTCTTGCCATTGTCTAGGGAGATGGTGAATTGGCCGTTCACAGTGTCTTCATAGTATATGTAACTACCACCACTCACAATGGCGGAGACCCACTGCAGCCTCTTCCCTAGAGCCTGGCAGACCCCACTCATGCCGTAGTCACTGAAAGTGAACCCAGAGGCTGCACAGGAGTGTCTCAGGGACCACCCCCCTCAGGCTTCACTAGGTCTCCTCTAGACTCCAGCAGCTTCACCTCACAATGGACACCTGCAGACACAAGACATCTTGGTCAGGTAACTGTCCTTCACTCGCTGTTTTTCTTACTCATATCCACTTTCTTATTCACTGTCTCTTGTTCTCTGTAAATTATGTTTGAAAAGAGAAACAAGGAAAACCCGGCCAAAAATAAACTCCATCATGAGCTGTCTGTGTTCTGTCCTGAACCCTGAATGGAAAACCTGGGAATGCCAAGACTGTGGCTCCCATCCCAGCTGCAGGCTCGGGGCTGGGCTGGTTTAATCAGCAGAGGGCGGACCCTATTTGCATGACCCTTGACTATATAGCCATCATGGTATCTATACTGATAGAGAGGACAGTAACCAGAGCAGCTGTGACTGCCTTTGATTTGGTGATACTGACAGGATTTTGGAAAAGATGAAGTTTGATTATATGATTTTCAGAGTACCTACTTGGTTTCCATTTACCAGTTTGATTTCACATAGTCACACATATTGGGGTGTAGGTATCATGTTTCCCCTTAAAGTAACATGATCCTACACCCAGAATTGTGCAGGGTTTGTGAGGTGTCCAAGAACACTCTGGGGTGAGAGTGAGCCCCAGGATTTGGACCTGTGCTCCTCCCACAGGACCTACTACCCACCCTGATCCCCCTGCAGGACAGAGTGCACAGGCTCATGGGGAACGTGGGATCCTGCCTGTAGTGAGAACAAGATGACTTTGTTATAGAATTTATCTGAAATACAGAATCAGGGAGCGTGCAGGTGTTCATTCAAGTCTCTAAGGTTTCACCGTCACTGGGTTCGTCCCAAGTCATCTCTGTGATTATTCATAATAGTTTTAATGAGTGTGCTTGATGCAGGATGAACTGCACCAGGCAGAGAGTGTGATATGAGAAACACGGGTGTCAGAATAAACAGTATCTAGAGCAAGAAAATCCATTTTCCAGAAAATTTCCCATATTTTCTTTGCAATTCTTCCTTCCTCAGTCCTTCTTAACTCTGTCCCCACATTACTAGTGATCTTCATGTTACCTTACACTAGCTTTCATTTTCTAGAATATATAATTTTGTAATTGTATGAAATGTACCTTTATTTCTAGGGCTTCTATTGCTGAGCCAAATACTTGAAAATACACCCATATTTATTATAATTTTTTTAATGTAGGTCAGCATTCCAAAGATGACATAGAGCACAATATGTCCACTTTTAAGCTGATGATTGAGCTGGGGATTGTTCCCATGTTTCTGTATTTTATTGTTATGTACGTATGTATGTATGTATGTATCTATTTATTTTAGTTACCATACAGTACATCATTAGTTTTGATGTAGTGTTTCTGTATTTCAATAAACTCACTACTCAGACTGGAGTTGCAAGAGCTAAAGAAATAAATAGAACAAACTTCAGATCATCAAATTCGTGTGAATATACCTTCTAATTGTGGTCATGAGACCAACAATAAACTTAAGCTCTCGGGAGTGGCAAGTACTCACAGGGGCTAAGAACCAGCATCTTGGCATATTGTGAATGCAGATCCCTGATGACAAATAAACTATCACAAGGTTTAGATAGAATATTTAATGGATTTCTTGTCATCATGTGAGCTAAAGATGTTATAGGGTGAGGTTCTCCAGGACCATATCAGTAAATCAATCCTGTCCTCATGCATTCCTATCCTGTAGGATGGGGACATATCATGAAAAGCCTCCCCATACCTCGGTGGTCCTGACAGGATGGGAAGAAGATGACTCAGAGCAGGAATGCATGGAGATCCACGCACCCTGTGTCCACCACAGAAATGAGGAATTTATCTGCAGAGGAAGCCCTCAGAAGCAGGATCTTGGGGCCACAGGTGGAGCCCCACAGGATCTGGAAAGGGAACAGACATCACAGTCTCAGTTCTGTTGAGGACCACACACACTTTTCGCATGGAATGAAAGCCTTAGTCTTCAGGGAAAGGTAGGGAAGCAGGAAGCTGAGGACACCCAGGGACCACTGGAGCTGTGGGAGGGGACAACCGGGAAGAACAGAATGACTGTGGACCCAGAGACAGGCAAGAATACATGGACTTGGTCCACTGTTGGAGGAGGGAAAGTGACACGTGCAGGCCTCCCCCGACCCAGGTACCTGGGAACACCTGAGGCTAAGGCTACGTCACCAAGTTAGAGTCCTCGTAGCCTGAAGCCTTCCAGCACATTAACGACTGTCACCTGAGTAGAGCAGAGGAGTGTACTGGAGAGTGGAAGTAGATTCTACATAGGGGAGCTCAAGGAGATCCAGTGCTGATCACGGAACAGAAACAGGAGATCTCTGGAGGAATCTGAACTCTTGTGTGGCTACAGCAGAGACACATTTCACTGCTGCTACCCAGGCAGCCCATTTTCCAGTGGAGCCAGGAAGAGAGTCACACACTCCACAGCATAGGCCTCACAAAGAGAGGGCGTGATCATCTACAGGAAGCATAAAACAACAATATAATACCAAGTGCCCTGTGCATGGTAGACATTCATGAAACTCCACCATAATTCCAGGGGCTCTGCACTGTTGGCAAACTTCTGTGTTCCACCCGCCCCTCTATTCTCTTGTGGTTCAAGTCCTGAATGTGCAAGTTTGGGGACAGCAACTCCATGTACAAATCATGTGGTCATTTTTCAAAGCTGGGTCACTCCACTGTATTAGGTAGTTCAGAGCTGCTCCATTCATCATGAGTGGATTTAACTTCCCTGAAACACCTTCACTACCAGGTATGTTCATGTGTAAAAGACGTAATAGGATGGCAGAGCTGTCAGATTTTGTCATCACTCCAATCAGTGTCACCTTCCTGGGAACTTCCTGGGTGAACCCTCACCTCTCAGTGACACATTTACACAAGTAACACCTTCTCTGGTCCTGCAGTGACACTTCACACCTGTGTGACAGGGGCAGGTCACCCCCTTTAGCCCGTGTCCTCATCACTGAACTCAGTGATTTATATCAGTGCTCTGTGAAGACGCTTCTCTCAGTATCATCATGAACAGAGCTTTGGATGCAGGATCTTTTCCCCTGGCTCCCCCGTAGGTTTTTAATATGAATTAAACAATAAATATATTACCTGCCTGATAGAGGGATTGAAGACCATGAGAAGTTAGCAGATCCAGTTATGCGGAGACATCTGGACCCTGCATTAGGGCCTGGAAGAGTGGGCTGACCAGCTCTGGGACTGCAGACGGGAAGAGACACCCACAGCATCCGGGTCCATGGGTGTCTCAAAATCACAAGGTGTTCTCTGGGCCCTTAATCTGCACAGACAGAGGTGAGTGTCCACCCAGGCTCCAGGGTGTGTGTGGTCCTGGATAGAGAGCAGTTGGCATCACTTCTCAGAGGGAAGGCAATAAACAGGAGTGTTTATATTTATGTGGGTGCAGGTGGGTTGCTATGGGGTTCTCATCCCCAGGAACAAAACAACTGGTATATGGGGGTAAGAGGAGTCTGTGATGTGGACATTGTCAATGACAACTTTGGCTGGATACTAGGGTGTGTTACCTTGTTAATTCAGAGACCCATTAAGAAAAGGATTACATCAAAATCTGAGAGGAGAACACAGGCAGTAACCTCTTAGGTCCTCAACTGCAACAACTTCTTGAAGATGGGTCTCTAAAAGCAAGGACAGAAAGGAATTTGGGGACTTCACCAAGATAAAAATCTTCTGCACAGCAAAGGAAAGAGTCAACAAAACTAAAAGGCAACCTATGGAATGGGAGAAGATATTTGCAAATGACACTACAGACAAAGGGTTGATATCCAAGATCGATAAAGAATATACCAGACTCAACACCCAAAAAACAAATAATGCAGTCAAAAAATGGAAAGAAGGCATGAATAGACACTTCTCCAGAGAGACATACAAGTGGCCAATAAACACATGAAAAATGTTCCACATCTCTTGTCACCATGGAAATATAAATCAAATCCACAATAAGTTATCACCTTTCATGAATTAGAAAGACTAAAATTAATAAGACAGGGAACAACAAATGTTGGAGAGGATGTAGAGAAAGGAGAACCCTCTTTCGCTGTTGGTGGGAATGCAGGTTGATTCAGCCACCTTGGAAAAAAGTGTCTAGATTCCTCAAAATGTTAATAATAGAACTACCCTATGACTCAGCAATTGCACTACTGAGTATTTACCCCAAAGATACAGGTGCGGTGAAAAAAGGAGCACATGAACCCCAATATTCATAGGAATAATGCCCACAATAGTGAAACCGTGGAAGGAGCTGAGATGTCCTTCCACATATGAATGGATAAAGAAGATGTGGTCCAAACATACAATGGAATATTACTCAGCCATCAGAAAGGATGAGTACCTACCATTAATGAACTTGGATGGAACCAGAGGGTATTATGTCAAGTAGAATAAGTCAAGCAGAGAAAGATAATTATCCTATGGTTTCACTTCTGCGTGGAACATAAGGAATAGTGAGGAAGACCACAGAGAAAGTCAATTATCATATGGTTTTACTTACTTGTGGAGTATAAGGAGTAACACAGAGGACATTAGGAGATTAAAGGAAAACTGAATTTTGATAAATTGGAGGGGGATATGAAGCATGAGCGACTGTGGACTCTGAGAAACAAACTGAGGGTTTGCGAGTGGAGGGGTGGAGGGGTGGGTGAACCTGGTGGTGGGCATTAAGGAGGACACGTATTGCATGGAGCACTGGGTGTGGTACATAAACAGCGAATCTTGGAACACTGAAAAATAAAATAAAATTTAAAAAAAAGAAATCAGAGAGGGAAATAAACCATGAGAGACTCTGGATTCTGGGAAACCAATAAGGATTACAGAAGTGAGGGTGGTGGGGCTTGGGTAGCCAGGCAATGGGTATTAAGGAGGGCAGGTGATGCGATGAGCGCTGGGTGTTATACACAACTAGTGAATCTTTGAACATTACAACAAAAAGTAATGATGTACTATATGTTGCCTAATTGAACATTAAAAAAGAATATAGAGTTTCACGTTTCTTAAATTTCTTTTTAGTGTTCCAGAATTCATTGTTCACGCACCAAGAAAGTAAGTGCTTTGACACACTGGACCAGATAGATTTCTTTATTATTTATTTGGGCCCTTTCTCTTTCATTTTGATAAATTAGGTAGAGGATTCTCAAGTGTATTGTGTTTTTTTCCCCCAAAGTATCATGCGATGTGATGAGCACAGAGTTTTATACTGGACAGATGGAGCATTGAATATTATATCAAAAGTCAATGATGTGGGGCGCCTGGGTGGCTCAGTAGGTTAAAGCCTCTGCCTTCACCTCAGGTCATGATCCCGGATCCTGGGATCGAGCCCTGCATCAGGCTCTCTGCTCCGCAGGGAGCCTTCTTCTTCCTCTCTCTCTGCCTGCCTCTCTGCCTACTTGTGATCTCAGCCTGTCAAATAAATAAATTAATAATCTTTAAAAAAAAGTCAATGATGTACTATACCTTGGCTAATTGAATTAGAAAAAAAAAAAAAACATAGAAAAAAAGACATAGAGAAAAAAAAAAAAAAACAAAGAAACCAGACTCTGGTTTCTTTGCTCTGTTCTGTGTTTCTTAGTTTCTACATAATCTCTTTCTTCTCCAATCTTGCTATTTCCTTCCTTCTGCTATATTTAGGATCAGCTGTTGCTCTTTCTCTAGCACCTTTAGGTGTAATGTTAGGTTGTTTATTTGAGATTTTTCTTGTTTCTTGAGGTGCTCCTGTATGGTGTGTATTTCTGTCTTAGGACCACTTTGCTGCAGAGAAATGACAGGATGGTGATAAGGGTTTTCTACTCTTTTCTTAAATTCAATTTTATTTTTTCAGTGGAGGTTTTATACTCATGTGTGTGTGTATGTGTGTGTGTGTGTGTGTGTGTGTGTGTGTGTGTATGTGTGTTTGTGTGATCTTCTGGCCCCTTGGAGGTTCTTGTGATCCACAGTGAATGCCACTGAGATTCTTATGAAAGATTTGTTGACCTGCATCAAGATATTTGTAATTTATTGGTATTTAAGGAGAAAAGGAAACTAATGTAACTGACTCTTTTTTTTTTTTTGCATGTTAGTATATTTTTCTTCCTGTTACAACAAAGTTTCTAAGTCAGAAAGTGAATAGGTAAGCACAGAATAATGTCAAGGAGGCTCCCTTGGGGAAACCACTCTATGGAGAGGAAACCCCAGACCCTGACAGTAAACGTGCCATAGACTCCATTTGCACCTGCTCCTGGGATTAAAGACAGAATTGGTGAGGAGTGTGCACCCTCTGCTGGTCTGATATTCTTGTAGTTTGAGGTTTGTGTCAGGGCTCACACTGATGTCCCCTCACTGTGTCTGTTGCACAGTAATACATGGCTATGTCCTCGGCTCTCAGGCTGTTCATCTGCAGATACAGCGTGTTCTTGCCATTGTCTCTGGAGATGGTGAATCGGCCCTTCACAGAGTCTGCATAGCTTGTGCTACTTCCATCATAATTAATATATGCGACCCACTGAAGGCCCTTCCCTGGAGCCTGGCAGACCCAGTTCATGCCGTTGTCACTGAAAGTGAACCCAGAGGCTACACAGGAGAGTCTCAGGGATGACCCAGGCTTCACCAGGTCTCCTACAGACTCCACCAGCTCCACCTCACACTGGACACCTGCAGACACAAGACATCCCAGTCAGGAATCCATCACACACCCATGGTTTCTCTCTCATATCCACTCACATCCTCAATGTCTCTTTTTGTCCAGAAATTACCTTTTAAAAGAGCCACAAGGAAAACCCAGCCAAGCACAAACTCCATGGTGTGTTCTCTGTGTTCTGTCCTGCTCAGTGAATGTGGACACCTGGAAATCCCAGGGCTGGGGCTCCTCTCCCAGCTGCATGGTCTGGGCTGGGCTGTTTTATTAAGTGGAGGGAAGACCCTATTTGCATGTCCCCTGAGTATATACTTAGCTCCAGATGTAGATTCAATTCTTTACAAGTCAAAAACAAAGATTGCATTGTTTGTAGATCACTTTTTTAGATGGCGCTTTGACAATATGCAGTATTCTTTTTTGTTTGTTTGTTTGTTTAAAAAATGCATTTATTGGATGCCTGGCAGCTCAGTGGGTTAAAGCCTCTGCCTTTGGCTCAGGTCATGATCCCGGATTCCTGTGTTCGAGCCCCCCCAGTGGGCTTTCTGTTGGGCCGGGGAGTCTGCTTCACCACCCCCCTCCCCCACCTGCCTCTCTGACTACTCGTGATCTCTGTCTGTCAAATAAATAAACAAAATCTTTAAAAAATGCATTTATTGGTAGGAAACGTTGGAACAGGACATCAATAATATAAATTACCATTCAGAGTTAAGAATTCTATCAGAGCCAAATTTAATTATACCTTTAATATATGAATGAATAAACTTTGCAAAAGTACTAAGACTATCAGTTTCCTAGCTTTCTGTTGTGTTCCATTGTCCTGTGTGTCTGTTTTTATGCCAACACCATACCGTTTTGATGACAACAGCTTTGTAATCTAGCTTGAAATTGGAGTGTGGTGACTCCAGTTGGCTTAGTCTCCTATTAGCTCTGTTTCTTTCTTTTTAAAAAAATTTCAATTTATTTATTTAAATGTCTTTTCAGTGTTCAGAATTCATTGTTTCTGCACCACACCCAGTGGTCCATGCAAGAATGCCCTCCAAAATACCCACCACCAGGCTCACTCAACCTCCCACCCCTTTCCCCTCCAAACCCCTCAGTTAGTTCCTCCGAGTCCACAGTTTCTCATGGTTTGTCTCCCGTCCAATTTCTCCCAACTCCTTTCTCCTCTCCAGCTCCCCATGCCCTCCATGGTATTCCTTATGCTCAACAAGTAAATGAAACTATATGATGATTGACTTTCTCTGCTTGACTTATTTCACTCAGCATAATCTCTTCCAGTTCCATCCATGTTGATACAAAAGTTGGGTATTCGTCCTTTCTGATGGAGCCATAATACTCCATAGTGTATATGGACCACATCTTCCTTATCAATTCCTTCGTTGAAGGGCATCTGGGTTCTTTCCATAGTTTGGCGACTGTGGCCATGGCTGCTATGAACATTGGGGTACAGATGGCCCTTCTCTTCACTAGAAATGTATACTTTGGGTAAATACCCAGTAGTGTAATTGCAGGGTCATAAGGAAGCTCTATTTTTAATTTCTCGAGGAATCTCCACACTGTTCTCAAAAGTGGCTGCACCAACTTGCATTCCCACCAACAGTCTAAGAGGGTTCTGCTTTCTCCAAAAGCTCCCCAACACTTGTTTCCTGTCTTGCTAATTTTGGCCATTCTAACTGGTGGAAGGTGGTATCTCAATGTGGTTTTGATTAGAATATCCCTGATGGCTAATGATGATGAGTATTTTTCCATGTGTCTGCTAGCCATTTGTATGTCTTCATTGGAGAAGTGTCTGTTCATGTCTTCTGCCCATTTTTTGACACGATTATCTCTTTTGTGTGTGTTGAGTTTGAGGAGCTCTTTATAGATATTGGATATCAGCCCTTTTTCTGTGCTGTCATTTGCAGATATCTTCTCCCATTTGTGCATTGTCTCTTTGTTTTGCTGACAATTTCCTTTGCTGTGCAGAAGCTTTTGATCTTGATGAAGTTCCAAAAGTTCATTTTTGCTTTGGTTTCCTTTGCCTTTGGAGTCTAATCTTGAAAGAAGTTGCTGTGGCTGATGTCAAAGAGGTTACTTACTATGTTCTCCTCTAGGATTCTGATGGATTCCTGCCTCACTTTGAGTGCAAAAGGCTTTGGTTCTAGACAGCACTGGCTGGCATCCATCCAGACTCAAGCTCTGGTGGCTCAGGGACCACATCCTGGAGGGTTCGCCACACTCTCTCTGGCATGGGGCCATTGGTGGCCATCCTGGGTCCATGGGATTAAGCCCGTGCCCATGACCACCAGATTCAACCAGTGTTCCCTTAAGATCTTTTGCTTTTTTTTTTTTTTTTTTTGAGTGCTTTTAACCAGACTCCAAGTTAATGCTGGTCCCCAATCACAGGGCACTCTCCTATTGGGATATTACTTTCCAATGGGTTGCTTCTGGTGGCTCCTTCTCCCTTCTGTTTACCCTGGGATGTCAGTCAGACAGTTCAAACTCTGCTGCTTTAACTCACCACTAGTGTCTTCTGATCTTGTAGAGATACAGATGTGTATAATCCTACACCCTAGGCTGATTTCATGGGTGTTCTCAGTGTTCTGGTAGATTACAAGCTCCCTTTAGGGGACTGGTTGAAACAGCATCTCCTACTTCTCTGCATCTTGCTCCTCTCCTTAAATTCCTTTTTTAGATCACATTCAGTTAGCCACCATATAGTACATCATTAGTTTTTGATGTAGTGCTCAAAAATTCATTATTTGTGTGTAACTCCCACTGCTCCTCCCAACATGTGCTCTCCTTATCGCCCATACCCATGTTACCCCGTCCCCTGACCCCCAATCCCTCAAAACCCTGTTTGTTTCCCAGAGAAATAAATTGATTTCTGATGTTATTTATTTGGAGCTTATTCTTTTATTTTTGATAAATCTAGGCAGAGGTTTCTCAATTTTATTTCTTTTCTTTTTCTTTTTAAATTAACCAGACCTTGGTTTTTGGTGTTTTTTTTTTTTTCAGTTTTTTTTAAATTTAATTTTATTTTTTTTTATTTTTTTATTTTATTAAACATATAATGTATTTTTATCCCCAGGGGTAAAGGTCTGTGAATAACCAGTTTTACACATTCCACAGCACTCACCGTAGCACATACACTCCCCAATGTCGATATCCCCACCACCCTCTCCCTTCCCCCCTCCCCCCAGCAACCCTCAGTCTGTTTTTTGAGATTGAGACTTTTATGGTTTGTCTCCCTCCCAATCCTATCTTTTCATTTTTTCTTTTCCTACCTCCCCCCAACCCCATCTCCACTTCCTCATATCAAAGAGATCATATGATAGTTGTCTTTCTCCGATTGACTTATTTCACTAAGCATAATACCTTCTAGTTCCATCCACATCATCGCAAATGGCAAGATTTCATTTCTTTTGATGGCTGCATAGTATTCCATTGTGTATATATACCACATCTTCTTGATCCATTCATCTGTTGATGGACATCTAGGTTCTTTCCACAGTTTGGCTATTGTGGACATTGCTGCTATAAACATTCGGGTGCA
>JAHRIG010000402.1:269723-340692 GCA_020311275.1 Eira barbara
AAAGAAATGCGACTGATTTCTGTGCATTGACTTTATATCCTGACACTACTGAATTCCTGTATAAGTTCTGGCAGTTTTGGGGTGGAGCCTTTTGGGTTTTCCACATATAGTATCATATCATCTGCAAAGAGTGATAGTTTGACTTCTTCTTTGCCAATTTGGATTCCTTTAATTTCTTTTTGTTGTCTGATTGCTGAGGCTAGGACTTCTAGTACAATGTTGAACAGCAGTGGTGATAACGGACATCCCTGCCATGTTCCTGAACTTAGTGGAAAAGCTTTCAGTTTTTTCTCCATTGAGAATGATATTTGCGGTGGGATTTTCATCGATGGCTTTGATAATATTGAGGTATGTGCCTTCTATCCCTACACTTTGAAGAGTTTTAATCAGAAAGGGATGCTGCACTTTGACAAATGCTTTTTCAGCATCTATTGAGAGTATCATATGGTTCTTACTCTTTCTTTTATTCATGTATTGTATCACTTTGATGGATTTGCGGATGTTGAACCAATCTTGCAGCCCTGGAATAAATCCCACTTGGTCGTGGTGAATAATCCTTTTAATGTACTGTTGAATCCTATTGGCCAGTATTTTGGTGAGAATTTTCGCATCTGTGTTCATCGAGGATATTGGTCTGCAATTCTCTTTTTTGATGGGATCCTTGTTTGGTTTTGGGATCAAGGTGATGCTGTCCTCATAAAATGAGTTTGGAAGTTTTCCTTCCATTTCTATTTTTTGGAACAGTTTCAGGAGAATAAGAATTTAATTTTTCTTTAAAAATTTGGTAGAATTCCCCTGGGAAGCCGTCTGGTCCTGGACTTTTGTTTGTTTGGAGATTTTTGATGACTGTTTCAATCTCATTACTGGTTATGGGTCTGTTCAGGTTATCTATTTCTTCCTGGTTCAGTTGTGGTAGTTTATATATCTCTAGAAATGTATCCATTTCTTCCAGGTTGTCAAATTTGTTGGCGTAGAGTTGCTCGTAGTATGTTCCTATAATTGTTTGTATTTCTTTGGTGTTGGTTGTGTTCTCTCATCTTTCATTCATGATTTTATTTATTTGCGTCCTTTCTCTTTTCTTTTTGATAAGTCTGGCCAGGGGTTTGTCAATCTTATTAATTCTTTCAAAGAACCAGCTCCTAGTTTTGTTGATTTGTTCCATTGTTTTTTTAGTTTCTATTTCATTGATTTCTGCTCTGATCTTTATGATTTCTCTTCTCCTGCTGGGTTTAGGCTTTCTTTGTTGTTCTCTCTCCAGCTCCTTTAGGTGTAGGTTTAGGTTGTGTATTTGAGACCTTTTTTGTTTCTTGAGAAAGGCTTTTACCACTATATATTTTCCTCTCAGGACTGCCTTTGTTGTGTCCCACATATTTTGAACCATTGTGTTTTCATTATCATTTGTTTCCATGAAATTTTTCAATTCTTCTTTAATTTCCTGGTTGACCCATTCATTTTTTGGAAGGATGCTGTTTAGTCTCCATGTATTTGTGTTCTTTCCAAATTTCCTCTTATGGTTGAGTTCTAGCTTCAGAGCACTGTGGTCTGAAAATATGCAGGGAATGATCCCTATCTTTTGATACTGGTTGAGACCTGATTTATGACCCAGGATGTGGTCTATTCTGGAGAATGTTCCATGTGCACTAGAGAAGAATGTATATTCTGTTGCTTTGGGATGGAATGTTCTGAATAGATCTGTGATGTCCATCTGGTCCAGTGTGTCATTTAAGGCCTTTATTTCCTTGTTGATCTTTTGCTTAGATGATCTGCCCATTTCAGTGAGGGGAGTGTTAAAGTCCCCTGCTATTATTGTATTACTGTCGATGTATTTCATTGATTTTGTTATTAATTGGTTTATATAGTTGGCTGCTCCCATGTTAGGGGCATAGATATTGAAGATTGTTAGGTCTTCTTGTTGGACAGCCCCTTTGAGTGTGATATAGTGTCCTTCCTCATCTCTTATTATAGTCTTTGGCTTAAAATCTAATTGATCTGATATAAGGATTGCCACCCCAGCTTTCTTCTGATGTCCATTAGCATGGTACATTGTTTTCCACCCCCTCACTATAAATCTGGAGGTGTCTTCGGTTCTAAAATGAGTTTCTTTTAGGCAGCGTATTGATGCATTTTGTTTTTTTTATCCATTCTGATACCCTGTGTCTTTTGATTGGGGCATTCAGCCCATTAACATTCAGGGTAACTATGGAGAGATATGAATTTAGTGCCATTGTATTGCCTGTAAGGTGACTGTTACTTTATATTGTCTCTGTTTCTTTCTGATCTACTACTTTTAGGGTCTCTCTTTGCTTAGAGGACCCCTTTCAATATTTCCTGTAGAGCTGGTTTAGTGTTTGCAAATTCTTTCAGTTTTTGCTTGTCATGGAAGATTTTTATCTCTCCTTCTATTTTCAATGATAGCCTAGCCGGATATAGTATTCTTGGCTGCATGTTTTTCTCATTTAGTGCTCTGAATATATCATGCCAGTTCTTTCTGGCCTGCCAGGTCTCTGTGGATACGTCCGCTGCCAATGTGATATAATTACCATTGCATGTTACAGACTTCTTGTCCCGGGCTGCTTTCAGGATTTTCTCTTTGTTGCTAAGACTGGTAAATTTTACTATCAGGTGATGAGGTGTGGACCTATTTTTATTGATTTGAGGGGCATTCTTAGCATCTCCTGGATTTTGATGTTTGTTCCCTTTGCCATAGTAGGGAAATTCTCTCCAATAATTGTCTCCAATATACCTTATTCTCCCGTCTCTCTTTCTTCTTCTTTTGGAATCCCAATTATTCTAATGTGTCATCTTATGGTGTCGCCTATCTCTCGAATTCTCTCCTCGTGGTCCAGTATTTGTTTGTCTCTCTTTTGCTCAGCTTCTTTATTCTCTGTCCTTTGGTCTTCTATGTCAGTAATTCTTTCTTCTGCCTCATTTATCCTAGCGGTGAGAGCTTCCATTTTTTATTGCACCTCATTAGTAGCTTTTTAATTTCAACTTGGTTAGATTTTAGTTCTTTTATTTCTCCAGAAAGGGCTTTTATCTCTCTGGAGATGGTTTCTCTAATATCTTCCATGCCTTTTTTGAGCCCGGCTAGAACCTTGAGAATCGTCATTCTGAACTCTAGATCTGTCATATTACCAATGTCCGTATTGATTAGGTCTCCATCCTTCGGTACTGCCTCTTGTTCTTTTTTTTGTGGTGACTTTTTTCGCCTTGTCATTTTGTCCAGATAAAATTTCCTTTCTCCTCCTATAGAATTCTGATGTTCTTGGTGAGTGAAGTTGGTCTTGGCTGGGTTTCTTGTTGATCTTCTGGGGGAGGGGCCTGTTGTGTTGTTTCTCAAGTGTCTTTGCCGCAGGCGGAATTGCACCACCATTGCCAGGGGCCGGGCTAAGTAATCCGCTCGGGTTTGCTTTCGGGAGCTTTTGTTCCCTGAGCGCTTTCCATAGAGTTCCGGAGGATGGGAATGAAGATGGCGGCCTCCCAATCTCTCGGCCCGGAAGAGCTGAGAGCTTGGAGTTCTGCTCCTCAGTGCATCCTTGGAGAAAAGCGCCCAACCGCCCCGCCTCCCTCACCTGCGGTCGCGCCGGTAGGAAAGCGGTCAATTGCTAGCACTTGGAGAAATGTGCCCTGTTGCTTCCGTCTCCATGGCCTCCCGCCGCGCTCTGAGCTCACCCAGCCTGCGACTGGCACAAGGTAACCCCGGGCTGAGAGCTCACTCCTCGGCTTTGTCACTATAGCTGGCTTTCCCTACTCTAATACCTGCGAGCTCTGTGGCACTCAGACGGCCCTGGTCCTTCTGTGACCTCGCAGGACCTGGGGTTACGCTGACCCTGCCTGGGTTTCCCCCTGGTTTAGCCACTGGAGTGATGTCCTTCCATGGAGCAGACTTTTAAAAGTCCCAATTTTGTGCTCCGTTGCTCTGCCACTTGCCGGGAGCCGGCCCCTCCCCCCGCGGTCTATCTTCCCGTCGCTTTGGATTCACTTCTCCGTAGGTCCTACCTTTCAGAAAGTGGTCGATTTTCTGTTTCTAGAATTGTTGCTCTTCTCTTCGATTTCCCGTTGGATTTGTAGGTGTTCGCAATGGTTAGATAAGCTGTCTAGCTGATCTCCTGCTACCCGATGTCCTCTCAGCCTGCTACTTCTCCGCCATGTTGACTCCTCCCCTCTTTTTTTCAGTTTTTTTTAAATATTTTTATTTATTTATTTGACAGATAGAAATCACAAGTAGGCAGATGCAGGCAGAGAGAGAGAAGGGGAAGCAAGCTCCCTGCTGAGCAGAGAGCCCGATATGGGGCTCGATCCCAGGACCCCAGGACCATGACCTGAGCCAGAGGCAGAGGCTTTAACCCACTGGGCCACCCAGGTGCCCTTATTTTTCAGTTTTTATATAATTTATTACTGCTCTAATATTTACTATTTCCTTCCTACTGCTGTAATTAAGCTTTAGTCATTGTACCTTCTCTTCCTCCTTCAGGCATAATGTTAGGTCGTTTCTTTCAGATTTTCCTTGCTTCTTGAGGTCTTCTGTATGCTCTGTATTTCTGTCTTAGGACCACTTTTGCTGCAGAGAAGTTAGAGGAAAGTGAAAAAGTTTCATATTCTTGTGTGTGTGTATGTGTGTGTGTAATGTCCAGATTCCACATCCAAACCACACCTAGAGGGGTTTCCACTGCTTTCCCCTGTTGTCACTAACATTGATGCTGTGAGCATTGTTTAAGACAGTGACTCTCCAACCAAGACCCTTTCTTCTGTTTATTTTGATTGTTGATGAATCTGGAGGTCTCATGTCCAGCATGCACTTTACGCTGCTTTTAGTGAGTTTACACGTTGAGCGGGGTGTATGTGTGATGCACAGTGAGAGCAGTTGGGATTCCTGTAAAGGCTCACTTGATGAGTACCAGTTTATTTGTGATTCATTGGTGTTTAGGGACAGCAAAAACCAATGTGAGTGACTATGTATTTTGTGCATTTTAGTATAATTGTTTTCCCATTAGAAGAAATTTTCTAAGTCAGAGACTGAAGAGGTTAACTCAGAGTCATGTGTCCAGAGAGGGTCCATGAGGGAAAGTGTTTTCTGCAGAGGAATCACCAGACCCTGACAGGAAACTTGCCCATAACCTCCATCTGCATCTTCTCCTGGGCCTAAGGACAGAATTGGTGATTAGTGTGCATCCCCTGGTGCTCCTGACCCCTCCTACAGTGATGTTTGTGTCTGGACTCAAACTGATGTCCTCTCACTCTGTCTCTTGCACAGTAATACAGGGCTTTGTCCTGGGCTTTGAAGCTGTTCATCTGCAGATAGAGCGTATTCTTGCCGTTGTCTCTGGATATGGTGAATCGGACCTTCACAGAGTCTTCACAGCTTGTGCTACTTCCATCATATCTAATCCATGTGACCCACTGCAGCCCCTTCCCTGGAGCCTGGCGGACCCAGCTCATCCAGTAGCTACTGAAGGTGAATCCATAGGTTGCACAGGAGAGTCTCAGGGAACCCCTAGGCTTCACCAGGTCTCCCCCAGACTCCACAAGTTGCACCTCACACTGGACACCTGCAGACACAAGACGTCCTGGTTAGGAAACTGTGACACATCCATGGTTTCTCTAAGTCATATCCACTCACCTCCTCAACGTCTCTTGCTCACCATGAATTACCTTTTAAAAGAGCAACAAGGAATACCCAGCAAAATGTACACTCCACAGTGAATTGTCCATGTTCTGTCTTGATTACTGATTGGACCACTTGGAAATACTGGGCTGGCATTCTTCTCCCAGCTGCAAAGTCTGGGCTGGGATGTTTTAATCAGCAGGTGGAAGGCCCTATTTGCATATTATCTGAGTATATAACACATTTTCCACATAGTATCCTCAAGATGGCAGTGACCTATAGCATTCGTGAGGGTCCTGGTGGAGTTTGTTCACCATGCTATCTTTGAGGAAACCACACTCTTTTATGTTGTGATTTTGTTAGAGAAACTACTTAGCACCCATTATCTTCGTTTTTTTCACGTATCCACCCCATTATTGTGATGTAGGTACCAATTTTACCACTATTTTACAGGTGGATATGTACACACTGCAGCACAGATTGGTTGTGTGAATGTCCAGGTGTTCACAGCAGGTGAAATTAAGCCCCAGAATGTGAGTCTGTGCTATTCACCATGGGACCTATTTTCTCCCTATAACTTTCTGCAGGACAGAGCTGGGCATGAGATTTTCAGCCTTCCTGAAATTCCAGAAGTCCCAGTAGACTGATGTGTGGGGAGCAGGTCTTTCTGTCACAAAAACCTGGATACATTGAGAAGCTTCGACAGGGACTCACAGAGCTGCCGAAGACACTGTGGGTTATCAACAACCACAAGGGGCATTTCCACCTCATTTTTCTGTACACATCAATGGAAAACTTCAATATAAATAAAATAATTGAATTAATAGTTAAGCAATTAACGTCAGAAACCTGAGATAACAAATCATGCTGTTAAAGACAATTCTTCATCTCTGAAATGGAGGTCATACTACTTATACACTCACATTTATTGCCATGATGCTAGCAAATATATTCATTCCAATGCTTCACCCTTGGCAAGTGTGGTTATTGCCATTTTGATGGTTTATTCCAAAAATGGAGGAATCTTCTGAATTTCCACAGATTTACAAACTGTGTCCTGTCTGGGAGAAGTAAACGGAGTACTTAGCTGGAAACCCTTGAGAGGAGACCAGTCCCCATCCACCTCTTGTCCTGGATCATGCTCCCCATTGTTCTTGAGTCAGATTTATTCTGAGTGCACCCTGATGGTCCCAGTGCACCAGCAGGCATCAAAGACCCTTGCAGCGATACAGGGACTCCTCTTCTACCTTTCACATTTATGTTACAAATGAGGAGTTAGCACTCAGCATAACCATTACAGATTGTCCTGTTGAAAGGACATGTCCTCATACTTACTTCCTGTGCTTGAGATCCTCACTCTGCTCCTAGGCTACAACATCCTGCTCTATTTATTGTATTCAGAGGTGAGCAGGAATCTTGGATCAAGTCCCTACGATCTATCAGGTGCCCTCAAACCACTGAGGTCTTTCCCTCCCGAGGGTATAATTTCATAAGTTCTATTGTATGGGGAATGTCTCCTCTCTCAGTAAGGTGAGGGTCAACTACTTGTCCTGGGAAGAGTAGTCCTAGAAACCATGTCTCTATATGTTTACAACTATATTTGATGTGAATCACTAATGAAATTGCCATTGGTCTGAGAATTGTCTTCAGCAGGTATTGGATTTTAGTCATTCTGACAGGCATGAGGTGACACCTTTCCATAGTTTTGATTTGCACTTTCCCGATGATGACCAATATTGTGTGTCTTTTCATGTACATGATAGCCATCTGGATGACTTCCTTCAATAAATGTTTATTCCTTTCTTCTGCCCATTTCTTAAATGCCTTATTTGCTGTTGAGTGTGGTAAAATCTTTATAGATTATGGATATTAAACTTTATCAAATATGTCTTTGCAAATATCTTCTCCCATTTACGACTCATATGTGGAATTTATGAAGGAAAACTGATGAAAATAAGGGAAGAGGGGGAAAAAAGAGGAGGGAGGGAAACAACGATAAGTTGACTCTTAGTAATAGAGAACAAACCTCAGGTTGATGGAGGTTGATGAGTGAGGACTGGGTAGATGGGTGATGAGCATGAAAGAAGGCACTAGTTTTGATGAACACTAGGTGTTGTATGTAAGTGATAAAACACTGAATTAGTCTCAGGGGTCACAGTCTTAGGGGTCACAGGAGCTCCCGCTTGTACCCCAGTGCTACTAAAACTGCAAGCAGTATTAGTCCAGAGAGCTGGCTTCCAATGCCTGCCTTTGCTATGGCTGTCTGGGCAGGACCAGACCGCTGGAGAGATCCCAATCAGAGATAGCATGCTGAGATTTTCTTGTGGGCAGGAGCTGGGAGTGTTCAGGCTCTCGAAGGTACTTACTTGAGAGCACCAGCCAGTTGCCTGCACAGACCTCTCTCAAGGGAGGGTGTGGAGTGCGACTCAGATCATGGTCACAGGACGCGCATGCAGAGTGCACAAGGCTGTGGTTCTAGAGAGCGCCAGCTGATTTTGGCCATTCTAACTGGTGTAAGGTGGTATCTCAATGGGGTTTTAACTTGAATCTCCCTGATGGCTAGTGATGATGAACATTTTTTCATGTGTCTGATAGCCATTTGTATCATCCTCAATGGGAAAAAGCTCACAGCCTTCCTGTTGAGATCAGGAACACAAGATGCCCACTCTCACCACTCTTGTTCAACATAGTATTAGAAGTCCTAGTAACAGCAATCAGACAAAAAAGAGAAATAAAAGGTATCCAAATTGGTAATGTATTTCCATTTCTTATCTCTTTACATATCTTCTACTTTTCCACATACAGAATTGCTTTCTTTATTTCCATCAGTCTTACAGTTAGCAGAATTTTGTACTCTTAAAAACACCTTTGGTTATTAACCAATTATTAGCTATTAACCAATTGTGAATGGTTATAACAGAATTCTTTAGATGCCAATTTATGAATCAGTTAAGTCCAAAACATGTCTACCAACAGATTTAAATATTCTTCAAAATCACGAACCTACATCCAGTAATTAATGACTTAGCATTTTATCTTATTCGAAAGAGCTAGATGTCCATAATTTAATTCCATTTGTCATCCAACCAAAACTTTAAAGTTTCAGGTTACCAAAGACTTTGAAAGCTACTTTAACAATTACCCATTAAAACTTTGAGACAGACAATTAATCATCAGTTTAGTAATATCTTTGCTAACAAATTTTAACAAATAACACGAGCTTATTTGACCTTACCTTCAGTAAACTTTGAAGTTTCACATTTACTGGTGATAACTTAAAAGACATGTCTATCTTAATTAAAGCAACAAACTTAACTTAGTTCAAATACTGATTTACATTCCACCTGGGCCCACTCCACTTCAAATGTTTACCTGAGACACGGGTGGGAAGATCTGGAGTGGGGGGTGTTAGGTCCAGGAGGTGCTCTTCTTGCTCCTTGACAGTGAGGAGAGAAGGAGCCATGGTGCATGATCTAGAGGCTAGTCATGCAGGCTGCATGGACGTTGGTGCAGAAATATGAGAAGGGAGAGACAGAAGAAACAAAGTGCTGCCAGGAGGCAGAGAAAGGATTCCCGGTTTTAGAGCTCATCAGCCCAAACAGAGGAGCAGAAGCCATGTTTTTCTGCCAGCAAGGAGGGGGGAGGGGTTAAGCAGTCCAGGTTGGGCCAGAGAAAACAGGGAATTTTCCCAAAACAAAGGGAGTTTCAGCAGCTGCTTGGGAATATTCCTTATGGTCTCTGTATTGAGTTAGACCAACCCCAGTTGGCTCCAGTTATAACCATCCATTAACACACAAGAAATGAGTAAGGGAGAAGCCCCGCATCTATTAGGAGGAACGGAGAGATGAAAGTCAGAGTCCCCTTACTCTCTGCTTGCCCCATTTCTTCAAACACAACAAACAACACAACAGATAACAAAAAGACAGGACAAAACAACCGCAGACCCAGCGGCCCTCCCGGGGCCATCCAACATTAAAGGATGGCCATTCAGACATACAGAAAGTCCGAAACTTTACCTTTCATACGTCCATGCTCAGGTTATGAGCTCTTTCTGTAACATCCGAGAAGTGGTCAATCATCAGAGACAGAGGCGTCTTCTGCGTCTGTCCCATCACATCCTCAGTCCACAACAAGACAAATACACTTACAACAATTAACAAGAACACACTCACAAAGACAAATTATCCAGTGTGGCTGTGAAGACAAAACTGAAAGGAAGTTAAGGGAGAATCTGACCCTAATGGCAGCCGGCTCTCCTCACACTCACAGATGAGGATCTTGTCCTCCAGGCGGGGGTAAGGGACGTCTCTTCCAAAGGGGCAAGAGATGTCTCTTCCAAAAATCCCCATAAACTTAACAAACAGCACAACACAACAAAAACAAGACACCTGACTGCCTAGAGGGACTCAAGCCCCGTGGCTGCCTTGGGGGACCACAAACCCCCTGGTGACTGCTTAGGGGGACCCCAACCCCCTGAAACGGGGGGAACAACAAACCCCCTGGTGACCACTTAGGGGGACTCCAACCCCTTGAAACAGTGGAGGACTCGAACCCCCTGCGGAGGCAAGGGACGTCTCCCAAGACCCCCGATCGATGGCCCACCATGCATCCGCTTGAGCCAATGTCGATCCAGACACAAGTTGGAATTCCTACGGGTAAAAATGCAGATTGGAGCTCCCAAAGTATGCACGCAAATAGATTAAAAAAAAACAAAAACAATCGAGTGCACTCACCAGCTGGCACAGGACCCTCTGTGTCAGAGTCCTGGGGGTATCTCAGATCCTGGACGAGCCCCCAAATGTTATGCCCAAGTTTTCATGTCCGAGAGACCACCAAGGAGCCAACACTGATGCAATCACACAAGGGTTTATTTGACAAGCTTAAGCTTGGGCCCAAGTATACCCGACACAGCAGAGTAGGGACTTGGACCCCGAACCGGATTACAGTCAGAGTTTTTAAAGGCAAAGTGGGGATGGACTTGGCAGTAGATAATTGGGCCACGACTGCTGGCTCAGCAGTAGATGAGGACAAAGGGGACATTCAGAAGGACTATCAGGGTAAAAAAGACAGTCAGGATATTGGAGGCCTCGTTATTACCAAGTCAAGGCCATTTCTCCCTCTAAGGAGGCACTAACATGACGACAATTGGGAGTTTCCTGGTGGAATGTCACATTTCTCCTATCAAGCATTCTTGTTAGTGAGATTTAGGTTTAAATTTGTTTCCGTTTTCTTCCACCTCAGCCTCAGCCTCCTTCAGTTTTATGGAGGGGAGGGTGATGTTAGGGCTAGACTTGAGATGGGTACAGCCTTGTTTTTCTTGGCCTCCACACCCTATGACTCAGCAACTGGTCTACTATGTCTTTTCCCCAAAGTTACAGATGTAGTGAAAAAAGGGGCACATGCACCCCAATGTTCATAGGAATAATGTCCACAATAGTGAAACCGTGGAAGGAGCTGAGATGTCCTTCCACATATGAATGGATAAAGAAGATATAGTCCATGTATACAATGGAATATTACTCAGCCATCAGAAAGGATGAATACCTACCATTTCATCGACTTGGATGGAACCGGAGGGTGTTATGTCAAGTAGAATAAGTCAAGCAGAGAAAGGTAATTATCCTATGGTTTCACTTCTATGTGGAACATAAGGAATAGTGAGGAGGACCACAGAGAAAGTCAATTATCATACGGTTTTACTTACTTGTGGAGCATAAGGAATAACACAGACGACATTAGGAGATTAAAGGAAAACCGAATTGTGGTAAATTGGAGGAGGATATGAAGCATGAGCTACTGTGGACTCTGAGAAACAAACTGAGGGTTTGGGATTGGAGGGGATAGAGGGATGGGTGAGCCTGGTGGTGGGTATTAAGGAGGACACGTATTGCATGGAGCACTTGGTGTGGTGCATAAACAGTGAATCTTGGAACACTGAAAAAAAATTAAAAAAAAAAAAAAAAGAAATCAGAGAGAGAGACAAACCATGAGAGACTCTGGATTCTGGGAAACAATCAAGGGTTACAGAAGTGAGGGTGATTGGGGATGGGTAGCCAGGTGATGGAGATTAAGGAGGGCAGATAATGTGATGAGCACCGGGTGTTTTACACAACTAATGAATCTTTGAACACTTCACCAAAAACTAATGATGTACTATATGTTGCCTAAGTGAACATGAAAAGAGAGTATAGACTTTTTTTTCACGTTTAAAAAAATTATTTTTCAGTGTTCCAGAATTCATTGTATATGCACCAAGGAAATAAGGGCTTTGAATGACACACTGGACCACTTAGAGTCCTTTATTATTTATTTGGGCCCTTTCTCTTTTATTTTGGTAAATTTAAGTGGAGGATTCTCAGGTGTATTGTGTTTTTTCCCCCAAAGTATCACGTGACGTGATGAGCACAGGGTTTTATACTGAACAGATGGAGTATTGAATATTATATCAAAAGTCAACGACGTCCTATACCTTGGCTAATTGAGTTAGAAAAAAAATGCAGATCCTGGTTTCTTTGAACTGTTCTGTGTTTCTTAGTTTCTATATAATCTCTTTCTGCTCCAATCTTGCTATTTCCTTCCTTCTGCTATATTTAGGGTTCAGCTGTCTCTCTTTCTCTAGCATCTTTAGGTGTAATGTTAGGTTGTTTATTTGAGATTTTTCTTGCATCTTGATGTCTTCCTGTATGCTGTGTGTTTCTGTCTTAGGACCACCTTTGCTGCAGAGAACTTACAGGGTGGTGATAGAGGTTTTATACTCTTTTCTTAAATTTATTTTTTTTCCAGTGGAGGTTTTATATGTGTGTGTGTGTGTGTGTGTGCGCGTGTGTGATCTTCTGGCTCTGCTGGAGGTTCTTGCGATCCACAGTGAGTGCCAATGAGATTCTTATGAAGGTTTTGTTGACCTGCATCAGGATATTTGTAATTTATTGCTATTTAAGGACAATAGTAAACTAATGTAACTGACACTTTTTTTTTGCATGTTAGTATATTTGTCTTCCTGTTACAACTAAGTTTCTAAGTCAGAGAGTGAATAGGTAAGCACAGAATAATGTCAAAGAGGCTCCCATGGGGAAACTGCTCTATGGAGAGTAAACCCCAGACCCTGACAGGAAATATGCCATAGACTCCATCTGCACCTGCTCCTGGAATTAAAGACAGAATTGGCGAGTATTGTGCACCCTCTGCTGGTCTGATACCCTTGTAGTTTGAGGTTTGTGTCTGGGCTCAGACTGATGTCCCCTCACTGTGTCTGTTGCACAGTAATACACGGCCGTGTCCTCAGCTCTCAGGCTGTTCATCTGCAGATCCAGCGTGTTCTTGCCATTGTCTCTGGAGTTGCATGGAGCACTGGGTGTGGTGAAAAAACAATGAATACTGTTATGCTGAAAAGAAATAAATCATTAAAAAAATAATAAAAAAATTAAAAAAAAACAATGAATACTGTTACGCTAAAAAGAAATTTTAAATAAATGTAAAAAAAAAACACATTGAGATACCAACTTACACCAGTTAGGATGGCCAAAATTAGTGAGACAGTAAACAACGTGTGTTGGAGAGGATGTGGAGAAAGGAGAACCCTCTTACTCTGTTGGTGGGTATGCAAGCTGGTGCAACCACTTTGGAGAACGGTGTGGAGATTCCTCAAGAAATTAAAACTAGAGCTGCCCTATGACCCTGCAATTGCACTACTTTGTATTTACCCCAAAGATACAGATGTAGTGAAAAGAAGGGCCATCTTTACCCCAAGGTTCACAGCAGCAATGGCCTCCATCTCCAAACTGTGGAAAGAACCAAGATGCCCTTCAAAGGACGAATGGATAAGGAAGATGTGGTCCATATACACTATGGAGTATTATGCCTCCATCAGAAAGGACGAATACCCAACTTTTTATCAACATGGACAGGACTGGAAGAGATTATGCTGAGTGAAATACGTCAAGCAGAGAGAGTCAAGTATCATATGGTTTCACTTATTTGTGGAGCATAACAAATAATATGGAGGACAAGGGTAGATGGAGAGAAGGGAGTTGAGGGAAATTGGAAGGGGAGGTGAACCATGAGAGACTATGGACTCTGAAAAACAACCTGAGGGTTTTGAAGGGGCATGGAGTGGGAGATTGGGGGAACCTGGTGGTGGGTACTAGGGAGGGCACGGATTGCATGGAGCACTGGGTATGGTGCAAAAACAATGAATTCTGTTATGCTGAAAAGAAAAAAAAATGTGAATTAGTACATAGTAATCAGATTTCTCTTTTTGTGACTATGATAGAATAAGGAGAAATGGGCAGATGAAGTATGTGTTTCTTTATACGGTCATTAGATTTTGGAAAAAAATGAATTTATGAAAATGATTGTGATATGTCTCTCAAATACCTCAATTTTTTTCTTCTCCAACCACTAAACTAGCATTTTAACTCTAGTAAGAACTGTGGTATAGAATAATGCATGTTTAGAAATACTATTTTAAAAATAAATGAATACAGCTTAAAAAAAAATACTCACCACTAACCTCACCTCTCCTCCAAACCCCCTCCCCTCCAAAACCCTCAGTTAGTTCCTCCGAGTCCACAGTCTCTCATGGTTCATCTCCCCCTCCAATTTCCCCCAACTCCCTTTTCCTCTCCATTTCCCCATGTCCTCTGTGTTATTCCTCATACTCCACAAATAAGAAAAAACAAGATATTTGACTCTCTCTTGATTTTTACCTTTGAGGAGGGAAGACAGACCATAAGCCCATAACATCTTTCTCTATATGGTAAAGGATTCTATGACTGACTTTTGTGCGGAGAGTAGTTAGGAGTGAGACAGGGACATGGGAGCTTGGAATCTGGAAGGTGAGGAGATTCTTGCTGTGTCCAAGTGAAAACTGATAGGAGCTCAGTCCAGGGTGGCAGCAGCGAAGGGGTGAGAAATGGTTGGATTCTGAGTGTGTCTTCAACTTGTCACTGGCAAGACTTGCTGACTAATTGGCCATGGAGTGAGAGAAAGAGGCAGTTAAGAAGAGGACCCAGCTATCAGCCCCAGAGTTCGAGGTCTCCATCCTTCATCCTATGAGAAGGGCAGTTCCACCCCAGTCCTCGTATCTCTTGTGGATTCCTGGAGGGTTTGTTCACTGTGTCTCATTATCTCTGGCTTTGCTGTTTTGCCTTCTGTCCATGTTTTGGTCCTTTCTATCTGTCTATCCTCTCTAACATTCTCGTCCCCACCCTGCACCTTGTATTAACAGGTCTCTGATGCATCACTATCATTCATGTATTTCCATCTGGCTTAATTTTTGCAATATAATTTGCCCACTTTTTATTTTGCTTCATTCAGGTAGGAGAATAAATTCAGCCCCTATGTTGAGGTTTCTGGAAATAGTGTCCTTGAGAAGTAAGGATGGGGAGGATACTTCTACCCCATTCTCTCCATTCCAAACTACCCCTTCCAGAAACAACCATGATGAGGCAGTCATGTGTGACAGTCTGAGGTTTTTTTTTTTTAATTTTTTATTTCTTTTCAGTGTAAGAGTATTCATTGTTTTTTCACCACACCCAGTGCTCCATGCAATTCGTGCCCTCCCTAATACCCACCATCTGGTTTACATTACTTCAGTTCAAACAGCTTAGAATTGAGACCCAGGTATCCACTGCCTCCTGCATCCCAGAGTCCTGCTTCTGAGTGACCATCTATGTCTCCTCATCATGGTCTGCCTAGAATTGGGTTCTCTCTCTCAGGACCACGTCATATTACCTTTATTTATGGTGCAGCCTCCCCTTCATTATGAAGCTCAAAATCTGCACTTTTACCTACCAGAGAATGTCAGAGTCTTCTCCTTTTAGGCCATATCCTAGAGGGAGCTTGTCCTGGCACACTCAGAGGTCATTCTGAAATTTTCCTGAGCAATGAACACATCCTCTGATAGAAATTTACTGACTTTTCCTGAGAAATATGTCTGTCACTCTAGCTTATCCAATTTGCAAAGCTCCTAGCTCATGCACATATGTAGATTGTTAGAATTCCCACAATTCCCGGGAAGGACCCTCTGTTGTTGCAAACTTGACTGCTGTTTTGTTCTATCCAGAGGTTCTCCACAGTGTGTCCCTGCAAAGTGGAGTTTTGCTTGATAAACATGTCTCCACTGGAGCTGCTCCAGTGTTTAATGGAGAGGAGACTTGGACACCTCATTGGAACACAAGATAAGATGTGACTGATTAACGTCAGACAGGAAAAGTACTGTGGAAGTGCAGGGTTTCCTGTTGGAGGTGAGATTTCAGTTCTTAAAGATGTTTCTTTCTTTTTCAAGTAAAAACTACCAAAATACAATGTGTTTGAAACAATTAATATAATATAGACCTTAAAAAAGAATCACTGGTTTTAATGATTAGCTCCTGTCCAAAAAATGGACATAGCAGGATTTAATATTTTAAGAAGTTGTTTAGGGTTCGAATTGTTTCCAGTGTCTGATATTACAATAAAGTTGCTTCCCCCTAGATATGTAGCTGAGGAGCTCAGAAAATGTATTATTTATGTGTTTTCCACAAGAACCATGAATCTGAAGAGGATGCAGAGGAATAATTTTGCATCATATGCGAGTTTCTCTGCCCTGTTCAGTTTCTACTTTACATAGGTGTTTTTTGAAAGCTCATTGTCGATCATGGGAATATAAATAAAACAATTGAAATTAGGAAGTTTCTGTGAAGATGCTATAAGGACATGTGTAATATGTTTATGACATAAGTTTAAGGCATTTTTGGAAAAGCTTGATGCCCATAACAATACTAGAGGCTAACCATGGAGCAGAAATCCAGGGTATCATTTATAGCAATGGATTAAAGAATCAGCATATAATTCAAATCCCTGTCCACTAAGGGAGTTGGTGAGTCTAATTTTATGTGGCAATGATATCAGCCTGCGGACATACTATTTTTTTAAAATTTTATTTATTTATTTGACAGACAGAGATCACAAGTATGCAGAGAGGCAGGCAGAGAGAGAGGAGGAAGCAGGCTACCCATGGAGCAGAGAGCCCAATGCGGGGCTCGATCCCAGGACTCCAGGATCATGACCTTAGACGAAGGCAGAAGCTTTAACCCACTGAGCCACCCAGGCGCCCCTGGACATAATCTTATTTCTGATGTGGGATCTGTGTCTCTGTGGCAATGAGACGATTCTGGTCAGGGAGAGAGGAGTTCTGTTGGGACATACCTTCTTCTCCCAAAGTTACCTTCAGAAGAAACTCTCCCTCTCCCAGTTCCTGTTTGGGTCTGCCTGTCACCATTGGGAATACTGCAACTATGTCCACCCATGATGGGGGATACCTGGCATTTGGAAGTGCCATAAAATTGATTTTACATCAAGGCACTGGAGGCAGTCTGGCTGTCACTTACCTCAGATCATCTGCAGTCTCTCACCTCTTTGGTGTCACCAGGTGATACCAAAGCCTGTTAGTTAAATGTTCTGTTGTAGCATGGTGCAATGTAGAGACAGATTGGTTACAACCTTGGTTCAGTACTTGGAAGGAAACTCAGAAAGAGAGTCATAATATTTCCTTCCCATGTATAATCATCAGCAACAAAGTCCTGGGGAACCTGGAAGGTGGTACTTTGTGAGAAACCAGTCTTCAGGAGCCCATAGAAGACAGGTAGATGGGCTTAATCCCATGTCCACCCTCCATGGCATGTGCATATGTTTTATTTCTTGTATGTGCACTTTCCCATGTTGTGAAGTCATTCCTGAAGCAAAGCCTCCATCCCTTCCTGCAGATGAAAGTCTTCTTGATTTGTCTTTCTATCCTGGGTGCTATCAGCTTTATATCCAATTGCTGAGGTTCACGCCTGTCAGCTGTCATGATGGGATAATGGTGCACAGTATGGTTCAGAGTCAGATACCACATGATCACCATATCCACAGTCTTCTGGAAAGCTTGAGAAAAAAAGGATCTTTAAAGTAAATTTACACAATCTATCAGAGATGCATGGACTTTGTTGTCCAAAGATACTCCCACTGACACTGATGATTAGTGGTCAATGGACTCAAGAGCACATGCCTGATCTCCCTGTGACATGGACCTGGTGAGGCCACGCATTTAGGAATATTTCCTCCAATTCTAGTCTCTGCCCAATTGCATTCTGCTGTGGGGACATTTAAAAAGTATTCATGCATCATATCCCTACTAAACTAACAAAATCATTCTGCCTGTCCACTGTGAGGTTTTGATGGATTCTTTGACTTTCTTTTTAAAAGTGTTTTATTTTTTTTCAGTGTTCCAATCCTTTTGCTTTCAATTAGTAAATTCAACCTAATTGGAGAGAAATAATTAAATAAATAAATAAATAAATAAATAAATAAATAAATAATTGCTACCCTTCAACCATTTGAAGGATTTACAGGGGCTTTTGACAACAAACACAGCAGGGAAATTCAATTCCAGTTCAATTTCAGGTTGAAGTTCTGATCTACCTCTATTTTGTTTTCTCAGCTCAGACAGTTTGACCTTGCTGGATGAGTACAGGACTTCTGCTCTGTCTCCACATAAACCAGTTTCCATCACTGAATAGATCTCGTGCGTCATTAAGACTGCAAACTGGCCATGCCATCCAAAATGCACCTGTGTTCACTGCATGGAGACACGGAGTGGTGCTAGTAATGTTCCTGCAATTCTTGTCCTTGGGGAGCACCCCTCACTACTTGCTCATAGCCCCGGGCTCACTGCCAGGAGATGCATTCTCTCTGAGTCTCCTAGTGAGTGAGGTTATGTAGGTGGACAACATATGTCAACCATTACTGCAAAATAATATAATAATTGCATAATATTTAATGCACATTGAAAGAGCAATTGAACCATAAGACAACTGTATCAGAGCAAAGAGAGAAATAAATTAGGATATTCTGAAATAAAACACTTGATTTCAAGTTTGAGCTTTAGGATATAACAAAAGAAGGAATTTATCACACCTTCGTTGCTACAAGAAAATGTGTGATGGGGTAGTTAGGATGGCAGAGGAGATGGGGCCCCCAGGCTTGGATTTCTGGAACACAGGTAGGTAGTCATCAAGTCCTTCTGAGCATCCAAGAAGTCAATCAGAGTTCTGAGAGAACAAAACCTGCAAGTCTTCAAATAGAAAATCGACCTCCTTTTGGAATGTATGAGGTGCAGAGAGTTGACTTGGGACATATATTGCTGTGGGGGTGACATCAGGGATGAAGCCTGCTTCTGGAAGCTACAATGATGTATGGTAGCAGCAGAGCACAAAATCTGAACTTTTAGAAGTGTGCTACTGTGGGGATGTGGCTGGCATAAAAGTGCTGAAGTGGCAAAGTGGGGCAGAATTCCAGGGTCTGAGGTCTGCTGAGTCGCAAGAAGGATGTGTGCACCATTGTGATGCACAGATGCTAGGCAAAGAGCCTGGAACCCGGTTGAACAGTGAGTCTAAGTGTGGGCTTTCTGCTCTGATTTCCCATAAACAATGAACCATAATCTGGCCATGTGACCTTTTTCCTGAGACCTGTGGGCAAGTGGAAAAGGTTTGACACTCTGCCCTGGAGGAATAGCATGGGTCCACATCATGGGAGTCCCTAATGTTGAAGTTCTGAAACTCAATCATGTGCCTGAGATGCAAAACTCAGACACAGGTAGGGTGGACGTGGGTTTCAGATGGAAAAATTGGAGAGAAAGGGGTTGATTGTCATTCGTTGAGGGCTCACTGAAGAACTGGGTGTATGTGAAATTTCAACCTCTGCCTAGAGAGCAGATGCCATATTCAACCTCTCCATCAGTGCCATCAGGAAGCAAAACAGTGGCACCTAGTGGAGGCACAACTTCTTACACCAATCACTGTCTCCTGCTTCCAAGATGTGCCTTTCCATGAGGGCAAAACCCTTGAGAATAATCATAGCAGGCACCTCCCCCAGAAGACCCAGAGAACAATTCCATCTCACCAAGTGTAATGATTATAAACTGTGGCACACTTTCAGTTCCCATGGAAGTAGGCTTAGCTTTCTTTCTCTTGATTCTTAAGTTTTTATTTTTATTTTTGATTTATTTTCTGATTCATTTTCCTTTACTTTTTATGTACTTGCTCCTTACAATTTTTAGGTTTAATTTTTATAAATACACATACTTATTTTTTCTATTTTTACTTTTTTCATTTATATATATTTTATCTATTTGTGATCTATATTCTATTTAGGAAGCATTCATTGTGACAAATCCTCAATTTATATGTCTTAATTTTTCCCCTCTTCTTATTTTATTTTTCAGAAAAAAAATGAAAGGATTAACAGACCCTTCTCCAGTGAAGACATACAAATGGCTCACAGACATAAGAAAAATTGTTCATCATCATTAACCACCAGGGAGATTCAAATCAAAACCACATTGTGATACCACCTTATGCCAGTTAGAATGGCCAAAATGATCAAGACAGTAAACGTGTGTTGGGGAGGATGTGGAGAGATGGGCACCCTTTTACACCGTTGGTGGGAATGCAAGTTGGTGCAGCCACTTTGGAAAACAGTGTGGAGATTCCTTAAGAAATTGAAAATGGAGCTTCCCTATCACCCTGCAATTGCACTACTGGGTATTTACCCCAAAGATACAGATGTAGTGAAAAGAAGGACCATCTGTACCCCAGTGTTCATAGAAGCAATGGCCACAGTTACTAAACTGTGGAAAGAGCCAAGATGCCTTTCAATGAATGAATGGATTAAGAAGATATAGTCCATATATACAATGGAGTATTGTCTCCATCATAAAGGATAAATATCCAACTTATGCATCAACATGGATGGGACAGGAGGAGAGTATTCTGAGTGAAATAAGTCAAGCAGAGAGAGTCAATTATCATATGGTTTCACTTACTTGTGGAGTATAAGGAATAACACGGTCGATTTTGTGAGAAGGAGAGGAGAAGAGAATTGGGGAAAATCTGAGGGGGAGATGAACCCTGAGAAACTGTGGACTCTGAGAAACAAACTGAGGGTTTTGGAGTGGGTGGGGAGTGGGGGGTTAGGTGAGCCTGGTGGTGGGTATTCTGGAGGGCACATATTTCATGGAGCACTGGGTGTGGTGCCTAAACGATAGCTGGAGCACTGAAAAAATAAAATAAAATTTGAAAAAAGAAGATATTGAAAAGAAATGAAAGGATGGAAAAATTCACCCTGGAAGAATGAATAAGATGTAGATCTCATTCCCAGGTTTTTAATCAATACAAATATAAATATGATGTCTGAACTAGAATTTAAAGTGATGATTTTAAGTATACTAGCTAGACTTGAAAAAGGACAGAAGACACTAAGAATCCCTTACTGCAGTGATACATGAAATGAAATTGAATCAGGCCCAAATTAAAAACAAACAAACAAGCTCTAAAACCAAGACACAATCTCAAGTGGAGGCCATAAAAAATAAGGATGGATGGAGAGAAGCAAATTGGTGGTATACAAGATAAAATTGTAGAAAATAGTGACGGAGGAGATGATGGAAACCAAGGTAGTGGACTGCAAAGGTAGACTTAGGGAACTCAGGGTCTTATTAAAACATAATAATATTTGTATCGTAAGAGTCTCTGATGATGAACAGAGAAAAAAGAGGGGGATTAGGTTTATTCCATAAGATAGTAGCTGAAAAGTTCTGTAATATGCAGAAGGACACAGACATCAAAATTCAGGAAGTACAGGAAACTCTTGTTAAATTCAACAAAAGTTTATGATGTCTAAAGCATATCATAATCAAACTCATAAAATACAACACAGAGAAGGAAAGAATCCTGAAAGGAACCAGGGAACAAAAGAGCTTTACCTTTAGGGCTTTCAGTACAACTCAACTCTGTAATATGATAATCAGAATCAAATCCCACAGAGTCATCACATCCGCATCTTCTGGAAAGTTTGAAAAATCATCACCCTTAAATTAAAGTTCCAGAAATTCTAAGTAACCCTGACTCCCTTGTACCAAGGTTCTCCTTGTGTGTGTCCACTGCATCATTTCACAGAGCCCTGGGATAGTCAACTGGTTAATCCAATCTCTGGGGGGGGGGGAACATGTGAGAAACCCACTGTGAACCGCATTGAAGGAACTTATCAGGTACTTTTCACAACAAAAGCAGTCGAGAAACTCCAGAGGATCAGTGCTTGGGTTCATGTGTCACTAATGTCTTCATCTTTTCCAGCTGCTGTAACAAGGTACACAGACTGAGTGACTTTAAACAGCACATACTAATTTCTCACAGTTTTGTAGTCTTGGAAGTCCCAGGTCAAGGTGTAGACAGATTCAGTGTCTGGAGAGTCTAACATCTTACAGTGTCCTTTCCCTGTCACCTCACGTGGGGACAGGAGGCAAGGATCTTTCCCAGTCCTGGTGTTTTGTAAAGACCCTAATACCATCATGACATTGCTGTCTCCTGACCTAAGTGCTTCCCTAAGACCCCTCCTCCTCATCCCATCACATTGTCATTAGGATTCCCCTGTGATGGTAGAGGTCACACACAGAGCTGACAGCAACAACCAAAGGATCAAATAGTTATTCCCTGCAGGGGGAAGGTCCCTCCAATCCAGCATCTCAACCTGAGGATTCTCATGGATACAGGCTTCTGGTCTCTGTGTGCTGATAGGGGACACAAGGCATTTGGAACCAGCTGGTGACCTTGGGGAGTGTACAGACTCCACCCCAGATACTGGGTAGAACTCGGTCTATTTTATCATGATCCTATTACTTGTGCTTTTCCATGGATCATTCTTCCCATTTTCCAAGGATTCATTTTCTATTTAGAATGACCATTTCTCTTTTTGTTCTCACAGTTTTAAAACTTGTTTAGTGGATTTAGTCATCATGACATATGCGTTGATTATTGTCTGCTCGTTCCTTGAGCTTTGTTCATCCCTCTCCTCCTCTCATCCTACACATGGAATCTCTAACAAGAAAGCAAATCTCCACCCTCCTTTGATGCAGGTAGGAGACTGACTCCAAAGACGCCCCTCCCATAAGAAGCACCCAGTCAAGACCACAGACACACAACAGACACCCTGAGCCAGTGTCCTTCTCTGGCTCTATTCAAGCACTTGTGACTTTGAGAGGCCTGCCCTCCTCTCAACAGACTTGATGGTTAAGGTGATAACAGTTTTATATTCACGTGTGTGTGTGTGTGTGTGTGTGTGTGTTCTTCAGACTCTGTATCCACACAACATCCTGGTGCAGGTTTCCTCTTTTTTTTCCCCGCAGTGTCATTAAAATTGATACTGTGAGCACGGTTCAAGATAGAGGTTCTACCAGGGCTGCTAATTCTCTTGCTTCGGATTGCTGATTCTCACGGGTCCAATAGAAGCTTCTGGTCTCTGTGTACACACAGAGGACACAAGACCTTCAGAACCACCTAGTGACCTTGGGGAGTGGATAGCTTCCCCTGAAGACACTGGGTAGAACACAGTCTACTTCTATCATTATCTTTTAACTGTGGTGCTTCTATGGATTATTCCAATTTTCCAAGGATTCATACCGTTTTCTACTTAGAACAGTTAGTTTCCTCTTTTGTTCTTTCAGTTTCACACATGTTTAGTGGAATTAGTCATCACACTATCGCCTGCTAGGTCCTTGACCTCCATTACTCTCTCTTGTCTTCCTGCCTCACAGATGAAAAATCTAACAAGAACACACCTGTTCTCCCTCCTTTGATGCAGATGGGAGTCTGACTCCACAAAAGCCCCTCCCATGAACAGGACCCCATTCCCACCACTGACCCACGGGACAAAACCTGAGCCAGTGTCCTTCACTGACTCCTTCTATGCATTTATGTCTTGCTGAGAGACCAGCCCTACTCTCAACAGACACGACTGTGAAGGTGATGATGGTTTTATACACTTGTGTGTGTGTGTGTGTGTGTGTGCACATGCGTGTGTGTGTGTTCTTCAGACTCCACATCCACACCATATCCTGGTGGGAGTCCGTCACTTTCTCACAGTGCTACTAACATTGCTGTGAACACGGTTCAAGACAGTGACCCCCACCAGGGATATTTCATCTCTTGCTTTCGTTTGTTGATGCCCTTGTAGCCTCCTGTCCAGCATGCACGTTATGCTACTTTTGGCAACCTTGCACTTTGAGCTGGATGTTCCTATGATGCACAGTGTGTGCTGCTGTGTGATGTGTGTGGAGACATTCATAATTCATTCAAATTTAGGGCCAGGAACAAACAAGTGCAAGTGACACTGACTTCTGCAGTTGTTATTATAGTTTTTCTTAAACTTTTCTTTCTTTTTATGATTTATTTCTTTTCAGCGTAACAGTATTCATTGTTTTTTCACCACACCCAGTGCTCCATGCAATCCGTGCCCTCCCTAGTACCCACCACCGGGTTCCCCCAACCTCCCACCCCCCACCCCTTCGAAACCCTCAGGTTGTTTTTCAGAGTCCATAGTCTCTCATGGTTCACCTCCCCTTCCAATTTCCCTCAACTCCCTTCTCCTCTCCATCTACCCTTGTCCTCCATATTGTTTGTTATGCTCCACAAATAAGTGAAACCATATGATACTTGACTCTCTTTGCTTGACTTATTTCACTCAGCATAATCTCTTCCAGTCCCGTCCATGTTGCTACAAAAGTTGGGTATTCATGTCTGAGAATGAATAGGTAAGCACATAACCATGTGTCCACAGAGGTTCCCTGGGGGAAACAGCTATAAAGAGAGAGGAAGCCCCAGACCCTGAGAGGAAACCTGCCCATAACCACCATCTGAATCTGCTCCTGGGGCTAAAGATAGAACTAGTGAGTAGTGTGCACCCCGTGGTGGTCAAGATCCCTTCCTACTGTGAGGTATGTGTCTGGGATCACACTGATGTCCCCTCACTGTATCTCTTGCACAGTAATACACGGCTGTATCCTCAGCTCTCAGGGTTTCACCTGCAGATACAGCGTGTTCTTGCCATTGTCTCTGGAGATGGTGAATCGGCCCTTCACGGAGTCTGGATAGTGTGTGTAACTACCACCACTGCTAATATCTGCAACCCACTGTAGCCCCTTCCCTGGAGGCTGTTGGACCCAGTACATGGCATAGCTACTGAAGGTGAATCCAGAGGCTGCACAGGAGAGTCTCAGGGACCACCCAGGCTTCACCAGGTCTCCCCCGGATTCCACCAGCTGCACCTCACACGGGACACCTGCAGACACAAGACATCTTCGTAAGGACACTGTCACACAGCCAGTGTTTCTCTCATTAATATCCACTCTCACACTCACGGTCTCTTATTCTCTGTAAATTCTCTGTAACAAGGATAATCCAGCCAATCACAAACTCCATGGTGAGTTTTCTCTTTTCTGTCCTGATTAGTAAATGGGAACATCTGGAAATATGGTGGCTGGGGCTCCTCTCCCAGCTGCAGGGATAGGGTTGGGCTGCTTTAGTAAGCAGAGTGAAGGCTCTATTTGAATGTCCTCTGAGTATATATTCAGCTTGGGGTATGTGAACAGGAAGGACAGTTACCAGAGCAAGTGTCATTGCATTTTAGATTTTCCCTAAAAATAGAGAGAATTTGTGTTTGTGCAGTTCTATTTTTAAGTCTCTAACATTTCACTATTTCTACGTTCCTCCCAAATCATCTCTGGGATTATCTGTAATAGCTGTGATGTCTGTACTTGACACAGGTTGAAATGCACGTGTGTAGACTGTGTGATATGGTAAACCCTGCTGTCAGAATCAGCATCATCCAGAATGTCAAAATCAATTCTCCCTAAACCTTCCTGTACTTCCCTTGGAATTCCTCCTTCCTCTTACCTTCTTCACCCTGTCCCCACATAACTATTGGTCTTCCTTATGGTCCTTTAGACTAGCATTCATTTTCTACAGTATGTAATTGTGTAATTGTATTATATATAGTTTCATTTTTAGGGTTTCTGTTGCTGAACCAAATACTTGACAATACCACCATGGTTCTGAGTGTACCGTGAACTGTAGCTGTCCCCCAGAAAAACATACTGCTTAAAATATAACCCATGAAAAATTATACTAGCCATTAAGCATGCTTAGATGCAGCTTAGATGGAGCGGGCCGTACGTTGCCTGCTACATTTCTCCATTATGTCCCCTACCCCAGTGAGCAACTGCAGTCAGTCAAACAACACTTTTCTTTGGGATTGGTCACTAAAGGTCATGTATTATGTGACCAGACATATTTTGCCTTTCTTCTTACTTATCTACAAGACTCACGGTCAATATGTAACCTACTCCGGCTTCTTTGTTGGTTGTTACCTACTTTCTAATAAATATGAGACTGAGGAGTTGCTCAGGGCGACAGTCATTTCTACTGTTGCCCCCTGGTCCCATTCTCTTGCAGCTGACTTGCTTGTGGCTCATTCTTGTCCTATACACCATCAGGAAGCTGCAATGAACTATTTTTTTTTTTTTTAATGATGGGCAACATTCCAAAGATAACATAGAGCACAATGTGTCCATTTTTAAGCTGGCGATTGGGCTTGGGATTGTTCCCATTGTTTTTGTATTATGATAAATTCATGCCTCAGATTGGAGCTGCAAGAGCTAAGAAAATAAATAGGACAAGCTGTAGATCAGCAAATAAGTCTATCCAAAAGTTGTGGTCATGAGACAAATAATGAACTTAAACTCTGGGGAGAGACAAGTGCTCGGGGGTACCGTGAAGCACCATCTTAGCGTGTTGTGGACACAGACTGCTGGTGGCAAATAAACTGTCACAAGATTTAGCTAGACTATGTAATGGATTTCTTGACACTGACTGTGCTATAGTTTTGAGGGCCTGTATGAGGGCCCGGTTAGCCAGAGGAACTTACTTGCAAACCCCGGATATAGGGGTGGGCCAGGCAGGATGGAGACATCCAATCAGTAGGGCGCACATATATTTACTGTGGTGTGTTGAAATCTCATTGGCCACCTCTGTGTGGGCCGGGCTCAACCCCCTCTATAAAGGTTAGTCTGTGAGGCTGGGGAGGGGGAGTAGTAGGAGGAGTTGTAGTAGCCATTGGGAATAGCCGTTGGGGTAGCTGTTGAGATAGTCATTGGGAGCGGCGCCACCGTGAGCAGCCCCGACGATGCCACTACCCAGACAAGGCCGCGCACTGACCCCAATGACGCCACTCACGTCGTTGCCGCTGCTTGGTGTGAAATAAAGCTTTGCTTGACTTTTGCTTTGCATCATTCTTGTTCCTTTGATCACAGACCCTAACAATAGTGTGATATAGTGTGAAGTTCTCGAGGACCACGTCACTAAACCAATACTGCCCTCATGCATGCCTTATGTGTGAGAATGGGACAAATCCCAAAACACCTCCCAGTGGTTGTGGCAGGATGGGAGGAAGACAACTCAGAGCAGGAATGCAAGGAGACCCATGACCCCTGTGTCCACCACAAAAATAAGGACTTTATCTGTAGAGGAAAACCCTCAGAAGTGGCACCCTGGGGTCACAGGTGGAGCCTCATAGGATCCTGGAGAGGAACAGGTGTCACCGCTGGTGTTCAGTTGAGGACCAAACATGTTTTTTACCTGGAATGAAAGCCTTAGTCTTCAGAGGAGGGTAGGAAAAAAAATCTGAGGACACCCAGGGACAAGTGGAGCTGTGGGAGGGAACAAAGGGGAAGAACAGAAATGACTGTGTCCCCGGAGACAGGCAAGAATACATGGATTTGGATCTCTAGTGGAGGAGGGGCAGGACATGTTCAAGCCTTACCCAGACCTGGATTCCTAGTGAACACCTAAAACTATGTCTGGATCAACAAGTCAGAGCATCCTTGTGGTCCCACCCCTTCCACCACATTAACAATTGTCACCTGAGGAGAGCAGTGGAGTGTCCTGGAGAGAGCAGAAGTAGATTCTACATGGGAGAGCTCAAGGAGATCACAGTGCCAATCAAGGAACAAAAACAGGGTATTTCTGGAGGAATCTGGACTCTCGCTTGGCCACAGCAGAGACACATTTCACCGCTACTACCCAGGCAACTCCAGCTTGGCAATGGAGCCAGGAAGAGAGTAACGCCCCCTACAGCAAAGGTCTTGCAAAGAGAAGATGTGATCATCTACAGGTGGAAACAAACACCATAAAACATAACAATCTAATATCAAGTGCCCTATGCAACTTCAGCATTCATGGATCCCCACCACAAACCAGGAGCTCCACACTGTTGGGGAACCTCTTTGCATCACCCCTTCCTCCATCCTTTCATGGTTCAAGTCCTGCATGTGCAAGTTTGGGGAGAGCAGCTACGTGTACAAATCCTGTTGAAATTTGTCAACACTGGTTATTCCACTGCATCTGGTAAGTCAGAGCTGCTCCACTGCTCCACTGACTCACGTAGCATGAGTGGACTTAACTTCCCTGAAGCAGCTTCACCACCAGGTGCGTTCATGTGTAAAGTAGCTAATAGGATGGCAGAGCTGTTACATTTTGTCATTGCTGCAATCAGTGTCACCTCTCTGTAGTCTTCTGGGTGAACCCTTGTCTCTGAGTGACACATTTACACATTAACACCTTCTCTGGTTCTGCAATGACACTTCACACCTCTGTGACGGGGTGGGTCACTCCCTTTAACCTGTGTCCTCATCACTGCACTGAGTGATTTAAACCAGTCCTCTCTGAAAGCCCTTATCACTGTGTCTTCAAGAACAGAGCCATGGTTACAGCATCTTGTCTCCAGGCTCCTCTGTAGGTTGTTAGTGTATATTTAATAATAAATAAACTACCACATGATGAGTGGATTGGAGACCATGAAATGTTGGAATTTCCAATTATGATGACACATCTAGACCCCGTGCTAGGTCCTGGAAGACTGGGCTTCCCTACTGTGGGACTGCAGAGGGGAGGAGACCATCCTGACCTCCAGGTCCACAGGGGAGTCTCATACTCACTAGGTGTTCTCTGGGCCCTTAATCTGCACAGACAGAGGTGAGTGTCCGCCCCAGCTCCAGGGTGTGTGTAAACCTGCATGGAGAGCAGTTGGCATCACGGCTCACAGAGAAGGAAATATAACAGGTGTGCTTATGTTTATGTCAGTGTGGGTGGTTTTCTGGGGGGTGCTCATCCCCAGGAACCAAACAACATGCATGTGTGGCTAACAGGAGTCTGTGATTTTTGTGCACCTAGGACATATTCCATGGTTAGTGCAGGAACCCATTAGAAAAAGGATTCCACACTAATAAAATGAGTAAATTTCAACAGGTATTTGATGGTTTCCAGTAATGAGCATGGCCAGTGGAATCTACCCTCTCAATCTGAGGGAGAGTCACAGTACAACACCACTCTGTAAGGAGATGCTCAGACTCCAATCCCATAGGCTTATCATGTCCACATCTTCTGGAAAGTTTGGAAAAATCACACCCTTCAACTGAAGTTTCACACTCTCTCCAAAACTGTGATTCCCCTGTGTAAAGGTTCTTCTTCTGTGTGTGCACTGTCTTTTTCACAGAGTCCTAGGATAGTCAACTGGTTAGTTCTACATTCGGGAGGGAATATGTGAGAAATCTACCCTTGTCCCTATTGGAGGACCTTATCATGTACTTTTCAGAACAAACACAGCAGAGAAACTCTAGAGCATCCATGCTTAGGTTTACGTGTCACTTATGTCTTTGTCTGTTCCAGCTGCTATAACAATGTACACGAGCTGGGTAATTTTAAACAACAGACACTGATTTTCCACAGTTCTGGATTCTGGGAAGTCCCAGGTCAGGAACAGACAGACTTCGTGTCTGGAGAGCACCCATATCCCAAGCTGTCCTTTCATGGTCACCTCACATGGGTTCAGAGTGCAGGGAGGATTCCCAATCCTGGTGTATAAGGACATCGATCTCATAATGAGTCTGCACCCTCCTGACCTAAGGTCTCACCTACTTGCCCCATCACATTGGCATCTAGGTTTCTACCTAAAGATAGTAAGGTCACACACAATGAGCTGATGCCAGCAATTGAAGGATCAATTAGGTATTTCCTGCAGGTGGAAAGTCCCTCCCATCCAGTAATTCTACTTAAAGATTCTCATGGATGCAGCAGAAGCTGGTGTTTACATGCACATAGTGAACATATAATCTTCAGAACCAGCTGGTCACCTTATGGAGTGGACAGCTTCCATCTGAGACACTGGATAAGACCTCTGTCCACTTCTAATTTGATTGTATAACTTGGGCTGCTTCCCTGTGAATTTCTTCTCATTTTCCAAGGATTTGGCCCATTGTCTACTTAGAATGGCGATTTCTCTAGTTTATTCTCCTAGGTTTCATCCTCGTTTAGTGGAGTCAGTCATCACAAAGTATCCTTTGATTATTGCCTGCAAGCTCCTTGACCTTCATTCCTCACTCTTCTCCTCCCACCTCACATATGGGAAATCCAACAAAACACCCTGAGTTCTCCCTTCTTGGATGAAGGTGGGAGATTGCCCCTACAGAAGGGCCTCCAATGAGCATGACCCCATCCCTGCCACTGACCCACAGCACACACAGGGAAGCAGTGTCCTTCCCTGACTCATGAAGAACTTAGGGCTTGCTGATAGGCCTTCCTTGCTCTCAGCAGACATAATGGTGAAGGTGATGAAGGTTTTATGTTCTCGTGCCTGTGTTGTCTGTGTGTGTCTCTTTGTGGTCTTCAGACTCCATATCCACGCCATGTCCTGGTGGGTTTCTCTCTGCTTTGCCAGTCTGTCAATAATATTGATGTTGTGAGCATGATTCAAGACGATGACACACAGGGCTCTTACTTCCTCTTTGGATTGTTGGTGCCTCTGTAGCCTCATGTCCTGCATGCACTTTAGGCTGTTTCTAGCAGGCTTGAATGTTTAGCTGGGTGCTCCCTTGATGCATAGTGATTGTACCTGGGAATCCTGAAAATAGATGATGTGCATGGAGATGTTTGAAAATCATTGATATTTAGGGGGACAGGAACAAGCAAGTGCAAGTGACACAGACTTTTGTTCTTGTTAATACAGTTGTCCTCCAACTTTTTTTTTTTTTTTAAGTCAGAGAGGGAAGGGGTAAACATGGAATCACATGCCCAGGGATGCTCCCTGGGGGAAAAGCTGTAAATAGAAAGGAAACACCGGACCCTGACAGGAAACCTGCCCATAAACTCCATCTGCAACTGCTTCTGGTGCTGAAAACAGAAAGGGTGAGTAGTGTGCACCCCCTGGTGATCGGATCCCCTCCTACCAGGAGGTTTCTGCCTGGGCTCACATTGGAGTCCCTTCACAGTGCCTTTTGCACAGAAATACACGGCTGTGTCCTCGGTTCTCAGGCTGTTCATCTGCAGATACAGCGTGTTCTTTGCGTTGTCTCTGGAGATGGTGAATCGGCCCTTCACAGAGTCTGTGTAGCTTGTGCTACTTCCACCAGCGTCAATATTTGAGACCAACTCTAGCCCCTTCCCCGGTGCCTGGCGGACCCAGCTCATTCCATAGCCACTGAAGGTGAAACCAGAGGCTGCACAGGAGAGTCTCAGGGACCCCCCAGGCTTCACCAGGTCGCCCCCAGACTCCACCAACTGCATCTCACACTGGGCACCTGCAGACACAAGACATCCTAGTCAGAAAACTGTCAAATACCACGGTTATCTCCTTCCTATCCATTCTCATACTCAATGTCTCTTGTTCTCCACGAATTACCTTTTAAAACTGCAACAAGGAAAACCCAGCTGAACACAAACTCCATAGTGAGTTTTCTGTGTTCTGTCCTTATCAGTGAACGGAGCACCTGAGAATCCCAGGGCTGGGGCTCCTCTCCCAGCTGCATGATCTGGCCTGGGCTGTTTTAATTAGCAGAGGGAGGGTCCTATTTGCATGTCCTCTCACTATATAGGAAATTTGGCAGGTAGCATCCTCAAGACAGCAGACACTCCAAGCAGGTGTGAGGATCCTGGCAGAATTTTACAGACATGATATCTTCCACGACATTGTTCTTTCTCATTATGTGATTTTGATATTGTCATTACATAGCGACCATTATATTTTTTATTTCAACTTACATCCTCCAATCATGTGAGTAAGGTGCCAATTTATCACCATTTATACAGGTGGATTATTACACACTGGATAACAGGTGGGCTTTCCGAATGTCCAAGAGTACACAACCAGTGAGAGTGAGCCTGTGTCTGGGCCTTTGCTCCCCACCATCGGACCTGCCAGTTCTCCTGCACCACCTCCAGGTCAGAGTTGGCCATATGTAGTTAAATTTGCAGTCTTCCTCAGATTCAAGATTCCCAAATAGACTGATGGGTCAATACAACATTTTACTGTCTCACAAACTTGGAGACACTGAGAATCCTAGACAGAGAATCACAGAGATGATGGAGACACTGCGGGGTTTCAACAACCAAAAGGAATATTTACACTTGATCTTTCTATACTCATCCATGGATAGTCTCAATAAAAATAAAATGATAGAATAATTCGTAAATAATAAAACTCAGAATCACTGAGATCACAATAGATGCTGTTATTTAGGGAAACTCATCTATGAAATGGAGATTATTGTGTTTCTAATCTCAAAATTATACAGTTAAAGTTTTCCAAATACTTTGCGCTTTGCAAATTTTTGAATTTTTGTATGATAATTGATTCCAAGAAAGGAAGACACTTCTGTGTTTCAACAAATTTTTCCAAATCACTTATTTTGTGTCAGGAAAAAGTTCGCAATGCATGGAGCTGAAAACCCTTGAGAGAAGACAGCCTCCAACCAATCATTGTCCTGGACCATGGGCTCCATCGTTTCTGAGAACCCCTGGTGTTTATGAGCACCCCCACATGGTCCTACTGCACCAGTTGATCAGGGAATCGATTTCCTTGATGGTTATTGGCCTATTCAGATTTTATGTTTCTTCCTATTTCGGTCTTGGTAGTTCGTAACTTTCAAGGAAGTCGTCCATTTTTCCAGGATGCTTAAATCGTTGACATAAAGTTGCTGGTAATAATTTCCCTTATTTACTTACTTACTTACTTATTTATTTGTTGGTTTGTTTATGCATACATTATTTTATTCTTTTTCAGTGTTCCACAATTTATTGCTTATGCGCCACACCTGGTAGTCCATGCAGTACGTGCCCTCCATAATATCCAAACCCAGGCTCACTGAACCTCCCACCCTTCACCCCTCCCAAACCCTCAGTTTCTTTCTCAGACCCCACAGTCTCTCGTGGTTTTTCTCCCCCTCCAATTTCCCCAATTCCCTTCTCTCCATCTCCCCATGTCCTCCGTGTTATTTCTTATGTTCCACAACTAAGTTAAACCATATTATAATTGACTTTATCTGCTTGACTTATTTAACTCAGCATAATCTCTTCCAGTCCCATCCATGCTGACACAGAAGTTGGTTATTCATCCTTTCTGATGGAGGCATAAACTCCATAGTGTATATGGACCACATCTTCCTTATCAATTCATCCTTTGACAGGCATCTAGGTGCTTTCCACAGTTTGGCGACTGTGGCCATTGCTGCTATGAACACTGGGGTACAGATGGCCCTTCTTTTCACTACGTCTGTATCTTTGGGTAAATACCCAGTAGTGCAATTGCAGGGTCATAGGGAAGCTCTATTTTTAATTTCTTGAGGAATCTCCACACTCTTCTCCAAAGTGGCTGCACCAGCTTTCATTCCCACCAACAGTGTAAGAGGGATCCCCTTTCTCCACATCCTCTCGAAGACACGTTGTTCACTGTCTTGTTAATTATGGCTATTCTACCTGGTGTAAGGTGGTATCTCAATGTGGTTTTGATTTGAATTTACCTGAAGGCTAGTGATGATGAAATTTTTTTATATGTCTGTTAGCAATTTGTTTGTCTTCATTGGAGAAGTGTCTGTTCATATCTTCTGCCCATTTTTTTTTCTTCTGCCAATTTTTTTATATGATTATCTGTTTTGTGTATGTTGAGGAGCTCTTTATAGATCTTTGATATCGGCCTTTTTTCTGTATTGTCATTTGTGAATATCTTCTCTCATTCCATGGGTTGCCTTTTTGTTTTGTTGACTGTTTCCTTTGCTGTGCAGAAGCTTTTGATCTTGATGAAGTCCCAAAAGTTCATTTTATCTTTTGTTTCCTTTGCCTTTGGAGACGTATCTTGAAAGAAGTTGCTGTGGCTGATATCGAAGAGGTTATTCCCTATGTTCTCCTCCAGGATTCTGATGGATTCCTGTCTCACGTTGAGGTCTTTTATCCGTTTTGAGTTTATCTTTGTGTATGGTATAAGAGAATGGTCGAGTTTCATTCTTCTATGCATAACTGCCCTATTTTCCCAGCACCATTTATTGAAGAGACTCTCTTTTTTCCACTGGATATTTTTTCCTGTTTTGTCAAAGATTATTTGATCATAGAGTTGAGGGTCCATATCTGGGCTCTCTACTCTGTTCCACTGGCCTATGTGGCTGTTTATATGCCAGTAGCATGCTGTCTCGTTGATCACAGCTTTGTAATAAAGCTTGAAAACAGGCAACGTGATGCTCCCAGTTTTGTTTTTCTTTTTCAACATTTCCTTAACAATTCGGGGTCTCTTCCGATTCCATACACATTTTAGGATTATTTGCTCCAGCTCTTTGAAAAATCCCGGTGGAATTTTGATTGGAATGACATTAAAAGTATATATTGCCTTAGGCAGTATGGACATTTTAACAATGTTTATTCTTCCGATCCAAGAGCATGGAATGGTCTTCCATCTTTTTGTGTCTTCTTCAATTTCTTTTAGGAGTGTTCTGTAGTTCCTCGAGTACAGATCCTTCACCTCTTTGGTTAGGTTTATTCCGAGGTATCTTATGGTTCTTGGTGCTATAGTAAATGGAACCGATTCTCTAATTTCCCTTTCTGTATTTTCATTGTTAGTGTATAAGAAAGCCACTGATTTCTGTACACTGACTTTGTGTCCTGCCACATTACTGAATTGCTGTATGAGTTCTAGAAGTTTGGGGGTGGGGTCTTTCGGGTTTTCCATATAAAGAATCATGTCATCTGTGAAGAGAGAGAGTTTGACTTCTTCGTTGCCAATTTGGATACCTTTTATTTCTCTTTGTTGTCTGATTGCTGTTGCTAGGACTTCTAATACTATGTTGAACAAGAGTGGTGAGAGTGGGCATCCTTGTCATGTTCCTGATATCAATAGGAAGGCTGCAAGCTTTTTCCCATTGAGGACGATATTTGCTGTGGGTATTTCATAGATAGATTTTATGAAGTTCAGGAATGTTATCTCTATCCCAATACTTTGAAGCCTTTTAATCAGGAACAGACGCTGGATTTTGTCAAATGCTTATTTCTGCATCAATTGAGAGGACCATGTGGTTCTTCTCTCTTCTCTTATTGATTTGTTCTATCACATTGATTGATATACGAATGTTGAACCATCCTTGCAACCAATGGATGAATCCCATCTGGTCATGGTGGATATAACCCTTTAACGTGGTGTTGGGTCCTATTACATAGGATCTTGTTGAGAATCAGCATCTATATTCATCAGTGATATTGTTCTGAAATTTTCCTTTTTGGTGGGGACTTTGCCTGGTTTGGGGATCAGGGTAATGCTGGCTTCATAAAGAGTCTGGAAGCTCTCATTCTGCTTCAATATTTTGAAACAGTTTCAGGAGAATAGGCATTATTTCTTCTTTGAAAGTTTGGTAGAGTCCCCAAGGGAATCCGTCAGGTCCTGGGCTCTTGGTTTTTTGGAGATTTTTGATCACTGATTCAATCTCGTTACTAGATATTGGTCTACTCAGGTTGTCAATTTCTTCCTGATTCAATTTTGGAAGTTTATAGTTTTCCAGGAATGCATCCATTTCATCTGGGTTGCTAAACTTATTGGCACATAACTGTTGATAATAACTTCTGATGATTGTTTGTATTTCCTTGGTGTTAGTTATGTTCTCTCCCTTTTCATTCATAATTTTATTAGTTTGGGTCTTCTCTCTTTTCTTTTGTATTAGTTTGGCCAATGATTTATCAATCTTATTGATTCTTTTAAAAACACGCTTCTAGTTTCATTGATGCATTCTACTCTATCTCTACGTTCTATCTCATTGATCTCTGCTCTAATATTCATTATTTCCCTTCTTGCGTATGGACTTGTTTTAATTTGCTATTGATTCTCCAATTCCTTGAGGTGTAAAAACAGCTGGTGTTTTGTGGATTTTTCAATTTTTTTTGAGGGAGGCTTGGATGGCTACATATTTCCCACTTAGGACCGCCTTTGCTGTATCCCATAGGATTCGGACCGAAGTGTCTTCATTCACATTGGTTTCCATGAATCGTTTAAGTTCTTCTTTGATCTCCTGGTTGATCCAAGCATTCTTAAGCGAGGTGGTCTTTAGCTTCCAGGTGTTTGTGTTCCTTCTGAACTTTTCCTTGTGATTGAGCTCCAGTTTCAAAGCATTGTGATCTGAGAATATGCAGAGAATAATCTCAATCTTTTGGTATTAGTTGAGCCCTGATTTGTGACCCAGTATGTGGTCTATTCTGGAGAAGGTTCCATGTGCACTGCAGAAGAAAGGGTATTCTGTTGTTTTAGGGTGGAATGTTCTTTATATATCGATGCTCATGTTTCTTTATTGATTTTCTGCTTGGATGGTCTGTCTATTACTGGGAGTGGCTTGTTAAGATCTCCTACTATTAATGTATCCATATCAATATGACTCTTTATCTTGATTAACAGTTTTCTTATGTAATTGGCTGCTCCCATATTGGGGGCATAAATATTTACACTTGTTTGATCTTCTTAGTGGATAGTCCCTTTAAGAATGATGTAGTGTCCTTCTGTATCTCTGACTGTAGTCTTTGGTTTAAAATCTAATTTATCTGATATGAGAATTGCTACCCCGGCCTTCTTTTGAGGCCCATTGCCATGAAAGATGCTTCTCCATCCCTTCGCTTTCAGTCTGGATGTATCCTTAGGTTCAAAATGGGTCTCATGTAGACAACATATTAATGGGTCCTGTCGTTTTATCTAATCTGCAACCCTGTGTCATTTTATTGGAGCATTTAGGCCATTTACATTGAGAGTGATTATTGAGAGATAGGTTTTTGCGTGTGTTGAGCTTGAGAAGTTCTTTATAGATCCTGGCTATTAACCTTTTGTCTGTACTGTCATTTGCAAATATCTTCTCCCATTTCGTTGGTTGCCTCTTTGTTTTGTTGACTGTTTCCTTTGCTGTGCCAAAGCTTTTGATCTTGAAGTCCCAAAAGTTCATTTTTGCTATTGTTTCCTTTGCCTTTGGAGACATATCTTGAAAGAAGTTGCTGTGGCTGATATCAAATAGGTTACTGCCTATGTTGAGATATTGACATCGTGTTACTTGTAAAGTCATTGTTTCAATAGATTTTCTCCATATATTTCTGTTCAGAGATATTCTTGGGTTTTTTCCTCTTTTATAGAACCCCCCTTAATATTTCTTGCAATGCCAGCTTGGTGGTCACATACTCTTTTAAACTTTGCTGGTCTTGGAAGCTCTTTATCTCTCCATCCATATGAATGTCAGTCTTGCTGGATAAAGTATTCTTGGCTGCATGTTCTTCTCATTTAGTGTCCTGAATATACCTTGCCAGCCCTTTCTGGCTTTCCAGGTTTCTGTGGACACGTCTGACGTTATTCTGATGGGCTTTCCTCTGTACGTAAGGAATCTCTTCCCACTAGCTTCTTTCAAGATCTCCTGTCTAAAATTGTGATTCATCATTTTCACAGTCAGGTGTCTGAAGGTCTTCCTAGGTTCTATGATCTTGAGGGGAAACCTTTCTGCCTCTAAGACACGAACAATGGTTCCATTCACCAGATTGGGAAAAGTTTCATGGAGAATCTGTTCAATTATATCTTCTAGTCTTCTTTCTTTCTCCTCCCCCTCAGGGATTCCAATAATTCTGACGTTGTAATGTTTCGTGGCATCATTTATTTATCTAATTCTGTTTTCATTGCTTCTAAGCTGTTTGTTCCAGTCTTCCTCCTGATTCTTTTTCTCTCTCTGTTGTCCTCAAGATCACTAATTCTATCTTCTGCCACGGTTACCCTAGCTTTTAGAGAATTTAGATTAGATTAGAACTCATCGAGAGCATCGTTAACATCATCCCTGGTGGCTTTCACTTCTGCCCTAAGCAATTCCATTTTGTAATTAAAGGCTTTCTCCAACCTAGCTATTGCCTGGATAATTGTTAGCCTGAATTCCCTTTCTGACATAATGTCTATGTCCATATCCAATAGCTCTGATGGAGAGGGTCCAGTATCTGAATTTTTCTTCTGTTGGGCATTCCTCCTTCTACTCATTTTGGTGAGAGATGGCTGAACGGATGTGTAGCTGAATGTATCAACCGCGGTGCAGGCAATGTGCACTCTGGAATGCTTCTGAGCAATAGGGAGTCCTCACCAGTAAGAAAGAAAAAAGAAAATAAAGAGAGAGAGAGCCAGGAAAAAAAAAAAAAGAAAAAAAGGAAAGAGAAGACCCAGCCCAAATGGGCCCCAAAAGTAAGATTTATAAAGTATACAAACAGAAGCAGACAAACAAAAATACGGGCAAATGTAAATGAGAAGAAAAGAAAAATGAAAAAAAGGCACCAAGCCAAAATGATCCCCAAATATAACATTATATACTAGTAGGACAAAAACAAATACACAGAAACACTGACAGAAGAAAAATTTGGGAGAGTTGTTATAAATTCTCAGTGTGTGCGAGGACGTTTATTTTGATTCTTCCTGGATGTATGTTGATATCGTTGTTAAAGCACTCAACTTTCCTGAGATGAAGGGGGAATAAAACTGGTTTACATATAGGGGTAGCATTGTTTGGGGAAAGGAGATTACCTTGAAGCTTATCGCTATATGAATATTAAAAATAATAATAATAAAATAAATAAAAAGTAAAAAAAAATAGAAAAGCAAAAAGAAAAACACAGGTATATGATCCAAAAAAGTTCAGGTTAAAAGGCTATTATGTAATTTGATGTACTGAATATCTCATTGTGATGGCGAATAAGTTAAAAATTATATAAAAAATGGAAAAAAAGGAGAATAGTGGGAACGAATTAAAAATAAAAGTTATATCTATGAAGTAGTGGTGGTTTTCCTCTTGTTTGTTTGTTTGTTTGTTTTTGTTTCCTCCCCTTGGTGGCTTTTGGCAGTTATTTAGAGGTTTAGAGGAGAGCAAACTGCACCCATACTTCCTTCTTGGAGAGAAGCCTCTGTCTGTTCTCCTCTGGGTGCTCCAGAGCACATAAACTCCCCCTCTGCCACTGGCAGAGCACGTCCCCAGTTACGGTCTTTAGGGTCACAGGACCTCCCACTTGTACCCAAAACCATGAGAAATACTAGTCCAGAGATGGTTTCCAGCAGCTACCTCCGCCACGGCTATCTGTACAGGTCCAGATCACCAGAGATGTTCCAACCAGAGAGAGCGCACTGAGATTTTCACAATGGTCCCAGACTGGGAATGTTCAAAATCTCCCGGTCCTAGAGAACACTGGCTAGCACCTTCAGGGACCTCTCTCACGGGAGAGTGTGGAGCGCGACTCAGACCCCGGTTGCCCAGTGTTCATGCAGAGTGCAAAAGGCTGTGGTTCTAGAGCATGCTTGCTAGCATCCATACCAGACTCCCTCATGTGCAATGCCACCCAAACGTTCTCAGTTGCGCCAGTGGCTCAGGGACCAAGACCTGGCTTCTTTGCTACACTCTCTGGTTCAGCACCAGTGGTGGCTCTCCTAAGTCTGTGGGCTTAAGTCCCTGTCCCTAACCGCCCGATTCCACCAATTTCCCCTTAAGATCTTTTGCTCTTTTTGAGTGCTTTCAACCAGACTCCAAGTTAATGCTGCTCCCCAATCACAGGGCACTCTCATATTGGGGTATTATTTTCCAATGGGTCACTTCTGATGGCTCCCTCCCCCTTTTGTTTATCTTCCGATATCAGTCCGATGTTCCTACTATGCTTTACCTGTCCACTGGTGTCTTCTGCCCCTATAGAGATCCAGAAGTGTATCATTCTAATCTCAGGCTTATTTCATGGGTGATCAGAGTTCTCTGGTAGATAATCAGCTCACTTTAGGGGACTGGTTGAAACAGCGCCTCCTACTTCTCCACCATCTTGTCTCCTCTCCCGCTAATTTAACAGTTTACCAATCTTGTTTAGGGTCCTTCTGCCTGAGAATGCTGTCAACTAAAATAAGTGATGTGAGAATGGTGTACACACAATGACCCCAAGCACCGGGATCATTCTCCTCTAGCTTTGACCTCATGATGTCCCTGTACCTGATGTCCAGTGTGCCCTTTAAGGTGCTGGTTTGTGGATTTTACAGTGGTCTCTGTGATATGTGGTATTGAGTGCAGCTGAATGATTTTATGGATTTGGGGGTTTCCATCAGGATATCTGTAATTAATTGTCATTTAGAGAAAGCGTTATGCAAGTGTATGTGACATGTCTTTTGTGCACGTAAATATGGTTTTCCTATTATAAGCAACCATTCTTTTTACAGAAGAAGGAAGTAAGGCCAAATAATAATTCCAGAGAGGGTCCCTGGAGAAACCGATATATGGAATGAAACCTCCAAACTGTTACAGGACACATGTGTTCAACCTGCTCCTACACCTGCTTCTGGTGTGGAAAGTGTATTGTTGGATCTTGAGTAGCCTTTTGGTATTCTGAGAGCCAGTTCATGTCCTTCAAGTCCTCTGGTGATCTGATTTTCTATTCATGTCTTCTGCCTATTTCTTAAGTGGATTATTTCAGTTTTGGGTGTTCAGGCTGGTAAATTATTTAAAGATTTTATCAGATATGTTGTTTGCGAACATCTTCTCCCATTCCTCACTCATATGTGGAATTTATGAAAGAAAACAGATGAACATATGGGAATTGGGTAAAGGAAAAAAATGAGGGAGGGAAACAAGCTATGGATGACTCTTAATAAAGTGATCATGGTCCCCAGTCTGGCTATACTGCCTTCTCTCTCCAAACCTTCCCATGTGGCCTCATGGGTAGAGCCCTACAATTACTTAAGAGAAGAAGAAAAATGTTGAGAGTAGCCAACTTTGTTTCTGCATAATTTACAGACACTGGCTAAATATGGAACTCATTAGACTTATCATGTTCTCTACCACCCTGAAGCACCTGGTTTTATATGAGAGAATTCCCTGATGAAGTCAGGATTACAGCACTAACTCAGTGGCAATATCTTGCAAATCTGAGGCAAAGTCGAGATCCTTCTAGAATGAAGATGTTGGTCATCCTTCCAGGTAATGGCCTGGGACAGCCTGAAGATTTGGCTCACAACAAAGAGAATTAATCATTACAAGAATATGAAAGTAGCTATAAATTTCAGTTTTCATTCTTTTCTAGTTACAGATGAGGACCATAGCTATCATGGATATTTCCTCTTTATTATTCTTTTTTTCTGTAAATATGTGTGTCTTTGTCTTGTTCCCTTTTTTCTTTGCCGTATAATGTAAGATGTATTGACTTTATACCATTGCATTTAAGAAATCCTCATTTTCCATCATAACATTTCAGTTGAAAGTTATCAAGAAGAACTTAAAAGTTATCAAGAAGAACTTTTCACCCCTTCTTCGGGGAAGGGTTTATAGAGTTCTTGGTTGTATGACGGATACTTGTATCATATATGGTGAAGCTATAATTGTGTTATTATTTTTCATTTGTGAAATGAGTGTGTTAAGGCAATGAATATGGATGCCTGGTTTACAGGAGTTGAGTGGTGGTTAACTTTATATGCCAAATGACAGGACATGGGTGCCCAGATTAAACATTGTTTCTCTGGGACTTTGTGAGGCTGTTTCTAGGAGAGATTGATGATTTTATCCGTGGTCTCTGTGTACATGGGCATCATCCAATCCACTAAGGTTCTGAATAGAATAAAAGGCTGAGGAAGAAGGAATTCCCTCATGTTTACTTCCTGTGTGCATGCTTGAGCAGGGACACTGGTCACCTCCTGCCCTTGGATGCAGTTACACCTTCAGGTCCCCAGGATCTCTGACTAGACCCCACTGAGAATCTGATGAGTCTTTCATCCCTGGCCATCCTGCATCTCCACCTTGTGATAGTAGATCATGGGAATTCTCAGACTCTCAAGTGATGTATGCCAATGAGCTATGGGTTCTGTTCCTCAGGAGAATGATGACTTATATGTGGAGATTCTAGAATATTCTTGTGATTTGCTGTAACTGACAAATCGTGTCAAACATATGAAGCCCTAACAATCAAAGTTCTATGAAGGAAGTGTCATGTTGTGTGTTTGGGACAAGAGCTGGGTGAGGATAATGAGTGAAGAGATGATGAAGAAATCACCAGATCTAAGAAGGGAGAGACCTCTGGTCCTTGGACAACAATGGGAGACACCTGCTTCTGTTCATCCTGGAGGCAATTCTTAGAGCCTTACAGAAGCAGGAGTGCAGATGAGAATCTTAGGACGATGTCATCTTTTCAAAAGAAAAAGCAATAAATATTTTGAGAAAGGAACAGTCTAGTAAAATGAGTACATTTTAAGTGAAAGATTAAAATTAATTCATTTTTTTAATTTTATTTTTTAATTTATTTTCAGTGTAACAGTATTCTTTTTATTTTTCACCAAACCCAGTGCTCCATGCAATACGTGCCCTCCCCAATACCCACCACCTGGCTCCCCCAACCTCCCACCCCCCGCCCCTTCAAAACCCTCAGGTAGTTTTTCAGTGTCCATAGTCTCTCATGGTTCTCCTCCCCTTCCAATTTCCCTCAATTCCCTTCTCTCCATCCCTTATTTTTAAATGGAGATCTCATTTGTATTACAGTGTTGATTCTAGGATTAGTATTTTTTTCCCATTTTAATAAACATATAATGTATTTTTATCCCCAGGGGTACAGGTCTGTGAATCGCCAGGTTTACACATTTCACAGCACTCATCATAGCACATACCCTCCCCGATGTCCATTTCCCCACCACCCTCTCCCGTCCCCCCTCCCCCCAGCAACTCTCAGTCTGTTTTTTGAGATTGAGTCTTTTATGGTTTGTCTCCTTCCCAATCCCATCTTTTCATTTTTTCTTTTCCTACCTCCCCCCAAACCCCCCGCAATGCATCTCCACTTTCTCATATCAAAGAGATCATATGATAGTTGTCTTTCTCTGATTGACTTATTTCACTAAGCATGATACCCTAGAGTTCCATCCACGTCGTCGCAAATGGCAAGATTCATGTCTTTGATGGCTGCATAGTATTCCATTGTGTATATATACCACTTCCTCTTTATCCATTCATCTGTTGATGGACATCTAGGCTCTTTCCACAGTTTGGCTATTGTGGACATTGCTGCTATAAACATTCGGGTGCATGTGCCCCTTCGGAGCACCACGTTTGTATCTTTAGGATATATACCCAGTAGTGCAATGGCTGGGTCATAGGGTAGCTCTATTTTCAGTTTTTTGAGGAACCTCCACACTGTTTTCCAGAGTGGTTGCACCAGCTTGCATTCCCACCAGCAGTGTAGGAGGGTTCCCATCTCTCCGCGTCCTCACCAGCATCTGTCATTTCTTGACTTGTTAATTTTAGCCATTCTGACTGGTGTGAGGTGGTATCTCATTGTGGTTTTGATTTGTATTTCCCTGATGCCGAGTGACGTGGAGCATTTTTTCATGTGTCTGTTGGCCATCTGGATGTCTTCTTTGCAGAAATGTCTGTTCATGTCCTCTGCCCATTTCGTGACTGGATTATTTTTTCTTTGGGAATTGAGTTTGCTAAGCTCTTTATAGATTTTGGATACTAGCCCTCTATCTGATATGTCGTTTCAAATATCATCTCCCATTCTGTCAGTTGTCTTTTGGTTTTGTTAATTGTTTCCTTTGCTGTGCAAAAGCTTTTGATCTTGATGAAATCCCAATAGTTCATTTTTGCCCTTGCTTCTGTTGCCTTTGGCGATGTCCTAGGAAGAAGTTGCTGCGGTTGAGGTCAAAGAGGTTGCTGCCTGCATTCTCCTCAAGGATTTTGAGGGATTCCTTTTTCACATTGAGGTCCTTCATCCATTTTGAGTCTATTTTCGTGTGTGGTGTAAGGAAATAGTCCAATTTCATTTTTCTGCATGTGGCTGTCCAATTTTCCCAGCACCATTTGTTAAAGAGACTGTCTTTTTTCCATTGGATATTCTTTCCTGCTTTGTCGAAGATTAGTTGACCATAGAGTTGAGGGTCTATTTCTGGGCTCGCTATTCTGTTCCATTGATCTGTAGGTCTGTTTTTGTGCCAGTACCATACCGTCTTGATGATGACAGCTTTGTAATAGAGCTTGAAGTCTGGAATTGTGATGCCACCGACTTTGGCTTTCGTTTTCAATATTCCTTTGGCTATTCGAGGTCTTTTCTGCTTCCATATAAATTTTAGAATTATTTGGTCTATTTCTTTAAAAAAAATGGATGGGATTTTGATAGGGATTGCATAAAATGTGTAGATTGCTTTAGGTAGAATAGACATTTTCACAATATTTGTTCTTCCAATCCATGAGCATGGAATATTTTTCCATTTCTTTGTGTCTTCCTCAATTTCTTTCATGAGTACTTTATAGTTTTCTGAGTACAGATTCTTTGCCTCTTTGGTTAGATTTATTCCTAGGTATCTTATGGTTTTGGGTGTGATTGTAAATGGGACTGACTCCTCAATTTCTCTTTCTTCTGTCTTGTTGTTAGTGTAAAGAAATGCAACTGATTTCTGTGCATTGACTTTATATCCTGATACTTTACTGAATTTCTGTATAAGTTCTAGCAATTTTGGGGTGGAGCCTTTTGGGATTTCCACATATAGTATCATATCATCTGCAAAGAGTGATAGTTTGACTTCTTCTTTGTCAATTTGGATGCCTTTAATTTCTTTTTGTTGTCTGATCGCTGAGGCTAGGACTTCTAGTACTATGTTGAACAGCAGTGGCGATAACGGACATCCTTGCCGTGTTCCTGACCTTAGCGGAAAAGCTTTCAGTTTTTCTCCATTGAGAATGATATTTGTGGTGGGTTTTTCATAGATGGCTTTGATAATATTGAGGTATGTGCCTTCTATCCCTACACTTTGAAGAGTTTTAATCAGGAAGGGATGCTGCACTTTGTCAAATGCTTTTTCAGCATCTATTGAGAGTATCATATGGTTCTTATTCTTTCTTTTATTAATGTATTGTATCACGTTGATGGATTTGCGAATGTTGAACCAACCTTGCAGCCCTGGGATAAATCCCACTTGGTCTTGGTGAATAATCCTTTTAATGCACTGTTGGATCCTATTGGCCAGTATTTTGGTGAGAATTTTTGCATCTGTGTTCATCAAGGATATTGGTCTGTAATTCTCTTTTTTGGTGGGATCCTTGTCTGGTTTTGGGATCAAGGTGATGCTGGCCTCATAGAATGAGTTTGGAAGTTTTCCTTCCATTTCTATTTTTTGGAACAGTTTCAGGAGAATAGGAATTAATTCTTCTTTAAAGGTTTGGTAGAATTCCCCTGGGAAGCCGTCTGGTCCTGGACTTTTGTTTGGTTGGAGATTTTTGATGACTGTTTCAATCTCCTTACTGGTGATGGGTCTGTTCAGGTTATCTATTTCTTCCTGGTTCAGTTGTGGTAGTTTATATGTCTCTAGAAATGTATCCATTTCTTGCAGATTGTCAAATTTGTTGGCGTAGAGTTGCTCATAGTATGTTCTTATAATTGTTTGTATTTCTTGGGTGTTGGTTGTGATCTCTCCTCTTTCATTCATGATTTTATTTATTTGTGTCTTTTCTCTTTTCTTTTTGATCAGTCTGGCCAGGGGTTTGTCAATCTTATTAATTCTTTCAAAGAACCAGCTCCTAGTTTTGTTGATTTGTTCTATTGTTTTTTTAGTTTCTATTTCATTGCTTTCTGCTCTGATCTTTATGATTTCTCTTCTCCTGCTGGGTTTAGGCTTTCTTTGTTGTTCTCTCTCCAGCTCCTTTAGGTGTAGGGTTAGGTTGTGTATTTGAGACCTTTCTTGTTTCTTGAGAAAGGCTTGCACCGCTATGTATTTTCCTCTCAGGACTGCCTTTGTTGTGTCCCACAGATTTTGAACCGTTGTGTTTTCATTATCATTTGCTTCCATGATTTTTTCAATTCTTCTTTAATTTCCTGGTTGACCCATTCATTTTTTAGAAGGATGCTGTTTAGTCTCCATGTATTTGTGTTCTTTCCAAATGTCCTCTTGTGATTGAGTTCTAGCTTCAGAGCATTGTGGTCTGAAAATATGCAGGGAATGATCTCAATCTTTTGGTACCGATTGAGACCTGATTTATGACCCAGGATATGGTCTATTCTGGAGAATGTTCCATGTGCACTAGAGAAGAATGTATATTCTGTTGCTTTGGGATGGAATGTTCTGAATATATCTGTGATGTCCATCTGGTCCAGTGTGTCATTTAAGGCCTTTATTTCCTTGTTGATCTTTTGCTTAGATGATCTGTCCATTTCAGTGAGGGGAGAGTTAAAGTCCCCTGCTATTATTGTATTACTGTCGATGTATTTCTTTGATTTTGTTATTAATTGGTTTATATAGTTGGCTGCTCCCATGTTAGGGGCATAGATATTGAAGATTGTTAGGTCTTCTTGTTGGACAGACCCTTTGAGTAGGATATAGTGTCCTTCCTCATCTCTTATTATAGTCTTTGGCTTAAAATCTAATTGATCTGATATAAGGATTGCCACCCCAGCTTTCTTCTGATGTCCATTAGCATGGTACATTGTTTTCCACCCCCTCACTTTAAATCTGGAGGTGTCTTCGGGTCTAAAATGAGTTTCTTGTAGGCAGCATATTGATGGGTTTTGTTTTTTTATCCATTCTGATACCCTGTGTCTTTTGATTGGGGCATTTAGCCCATTAACATTCAGGGTAACTATTGAGAGATATAAATTTATTGTCATTGTATTGTCTGTAATGTGACTGTTACTGTATATTGTCTCTGTTTCTTTCTGATCTACTACTTTTAGGGTCTCTCTTTGCTTAGAGGACTCCTTTCAATATTTCCTGTAGAGCTGGTTTGGTGTTTGCAAATTCTTTCAGCTTGTGTTTGTCCTGGAAGCTCTTTATCTCTCCTTCTATTTTCAATGATAGCCTAGCCGGATATAGTATTCTTGGCTGCATGTTTTTCTCATTTAGTGCTCTGAATATATCATGCCAGTTCTTTCTGGCCTGCCAGGTCTCTGTGGATAGGTCCACTGCCAATCTAATGTTTTTACCCTTGTATGTTACAGACTTCTTTTCCCGGGCTGCTTTCAGGATTTTCTCTTTGTCGCTAAGACTTGTAAATTTTACTATCAGGTGACGAGGTGTGGACCTATTTTTATTGATTTTGAGGGGCGTTCTTAGCATCTCCTGGATTTTGATGTTTGTTCCCTTTGCCATAGTAGGGAAATTCTCTCCAATAATTGTCTCCAATATACCTTCTGTTCCCCTCTCTCTTTCTTCTTCTTCTGGAATCCCAATTATTCTAATGTTGTGTCGTCTTATGGTGTCGCTTATCCCTCAAGTTCTCTCCTCGTGGTCCAGTATTTGTTTGACTCTCTTTTGCTCAGCTTCTTTATTCTCTGTCATTTGGTCTTCCATGTCACTAATTCTTTCTTCTGCCTCATTTATCCTAGCAGTGAGAGCTTCCATTTTTGATTGCACCTTATTAATAGCTTTTTTGATTTCAACTTGGTTAGATTTTAGTTCTTTTATTTCTCCAGAAAGGGCTTTTATCTCTCCAGAGAGGGTTTCTCTAATATCTTCTATGCCTTTTTCAAGCCCGGCTAGAACCTTGAGAATTGTCATTCTGAACTCTAGATCTGTCATATTACCAATGTCCATATTGATTAGGTCTCCAGCCTTCGGTACTGCCTCTTGTTCTTTTTTTTTGAGGTGAGTTTTTCTGCTTTGTCATTTTGTCCAGATAAGATTTGCTTTCTCCTGCTGTGGAATTCCGCTGTTCTTGGTGAGCGAAGTTGGTCTTAAGTGGGTTTCTTGTTGTTCTTCTGGGGGAGGGGCTTGTTGTGGTGATTCTCAAGTGTCTTTGCCGCAGGTGGAATTGCACCACCCTTGCCAGGGGGGAGCTAAGTATTCCGCTCGGGTTCGCTTTCGGGAGCTTTTGTTCCCTGAGCGCTTTCCGTAGAGTTCCAGAGGATGGGAATGAAGATGGCGGCCTCCCAATCTCCGGCCCCGAGGAGCCGAGAGCTTGGGGTTCCGCTCCTCAATGCGCCCTCAGAGAAAAGCGCCCAACCGCCCCGCCTCCCTGGCCTGCGGTTGCGCCTTGAGGAAAGCAGTCAATTGCTGGCACTTGGAGAAAAGTGCCCGGTCGCTTCTGTCTCTGTGGCCTCCTGCCGCGCTCCGAGCCCACCCAGCCTGCGACCAGCACAAGGTAACCCCGGGCTGAGAGCTCACTCCTCGGCTTTGTCGCTGTAGCCAGCTTCCCCGCTCTAATACCTGCGAGCTCTGTGGCCCTCAGACACCCCCGGTCCTTCTGTGGCCCTGCGGGACCCGGGGTTACGCTGACCCCGCCTGGGTTTTCCCCCGGTTTAGCCTCTGGAGCGATGTCTCCCAGTGAAGCAGACTTTTGAAAGTCCCGATGTTGTTGCTCGGCCGCTTGCCGGGAGCCGGCCCCTCCCCCGGGGTCTATCTTCCCATCACTTTGGATTCACTTCTCCGCAGGTCCTACCTTTCAGAAAGTGATCGATTTTCTGTTTCTAGAATTGTTGCTCTTCTTCTCTTCGATTTCCCGTTGGATTTGTAGGTGTTCGCAGTGGTTTGATAAGCTATCGAGCCGATCTCCTGCTACCCGCTGTCGTCTCAGCCAGCTACTTCTCCGCCATCTTGACTCCTCCCTCCAAATTAATTCATTTTTAATATATTTATACATTGAAGTCAGTTATGGATAGTCTCAAATACTGCTACTTTGCCCATCAATACATTTTATTATTTAGGAATTATTTATAGAAGTATTTTATTGAAATATTTGATAGTATTATTAATAGTATTGAACAGCATTTGATAGTATTAAATATTTAATACTAAGATTTTATTTTATTTTTTTAATTTATGTTATGTTAGTCACCATACAAAACATCATTAGTTTTATCTTTGTTTGTTTTGGTTTTTATTTTAAATTTAAATTTAAATTAAATTAAATTTAATTTTTATTTATTTAATTTTTAAATATCTTTTCAGCATAACAGTATTCATTGTTTTTGCACCACACCCAGTGCTCCATGCAATACATGCCCTCCTTAATACCCACCACCTGGCTCCTCCAACCTCCCACCCCCCGCCCCTTCGAACCCCTCAGATTGTTTTTCAGAGTCCATAGACTCTCATGGTTCACCTCCACCTCCAATTTCCCTCAACTCCCTTCTCCTCTCCATCTGCCCATGTCCTCTGTTTTATTCCTTATGCTCTGCAGATAAGTGAAACAATATGATAATTGACTCTTTCTGCTTGACTTACTTCACTCAGCATAATCTCTTACAGTCCCGTCCATGATACAGATGTAGTGAAAAGAAGGGCCATCTGTACCCCAATGTTTATAACAGCAATAGCCACAGTCGCCAAACTGTGGAAAGAACCAATATGCCCTTCAACGGACGAATGGATAAGGAAGATGTGGTCCATATACACTATGGAGTATTATGCCTCCATTGGGAAGGATGAATACGCAACTTTTGTAGCAACATCATTAGTTTTTGATTCTATGTTCCATGATTCATTGTTTGCATATAACACCCAATGCTCATTAAAACATATGCCCTCCTTAATACCCATCATCGGGCTAACCCATCCCCTGACCACTCTCCCTTCTGAAACCCTCACTTTACTTCCTGAAGTCCAGAGTCTCTCATAGTTTTTCTCCCTATCTGATGCCCCCTCTTCAGTTTTCCTTTCCTTCCCCTAATGTTGTCTGTGCTATTCCTTATGTTCTTCAAATAAGTGAAACCGTATGATAATTTTCTTTTTCTGCTTGGCTTACTTCACTTAACATAGTCTCCTCCAATTTCAACCACGTCAGTGTAAATTGTAGCTATTCATAATTTTAGACGGCTGAGTAATATTCCATTATATATATGGACCACATCTTCTATAGTTTAAAAGTGTTTAATAAGTAAGTTACCCTATAGATTTTTGTATCTATGAGTTTATTTATAGTTATATATTAAAATCTGATAGCTTTAGTTAGAATTATCACTAAATATTCATAAAATCTGGAAAAATAAGAGGACATACTTACAAATTCTTATTTCTTAGAAGTGGGTAGGGATAATCAGGCTCCCTGGGACCTTCCAGGACCACCTGTGGGCATCTCTTTGTTGAACTCCCAAAGTACGTTGGTCTGCGTTGAGAGAATATTTGTTCTATGAGATGTGTTGGAAGTAGGTCAATAGATGACCTCCCCTTTCTCTGCATGAGAATGAATATTGAACAAAGAATGGGTTACAATTTATTTTTTTTTCTTTTTTGCATTTACTTTTTCTTTAAATTTAATTTTATTTTTTCAGATTCATTGTTTATGCACTATACCCAGTGCTCCGTGCAATACGTGCCCTCCATGATACCCCCCACCAGGCTCAGCCAACCTCACTCCCTCCTCCCCTCAAAAACCCTCAGATTGTTTCTCAGAGTCCACAGTCTCTCATGGTTCATCTCCTCCTCCGACTTTCCCCAATTCACTTTTCCCGTCCTTCTCCTAATGTCCTCCATGTTTTTTCCTTATGTTTCATATGTGAAACCATATGATACTTGACTCTCTCTGCTTGACTTATTTCACTCAGCATAATCTCCTCTAGTCCAGTCCATGTTGATACAAAAGTTGGATATTCATCCTTTGCTTTTTAAAAGATTTTTTAAATTTTATTTATTGGACAGAGAGAGACACAGTGAGAGAGGGAACAGAAGAAGGGGGATTTGGAGAGAGAGAAGCAGGATTCCCGCTGAGCAGGGAGCCTGATGCAGGGTGGGATGCCAAGACCCTGGGATCATGACCCAAGCTGAAGGCAGGTGCTTACTGCCTGAGTCATCCAGGAGGCCCAAGTAGTCATCTTTTCTGATGGAGGCATAGTATTTGATTATATATATGAACCATATCTTCTTTACCCATTTATCTGTTGAAGGGCATCTCGGTTCTTTCCACAGTTTGGCAATTGTGGCCTTTGCTGCTATGAACATTGGTGTACAGATGGCCCTTCTTTTCACTACATCTGTGTCTTTGGGGCAAATACCCAGTAGTATTGTGAATTTTGGCCATTTTAACTGGTGAAAGGTGGTATCTCAATGAGGTTTCGGTTTGAATCTCCCTGACGGCTGGTGATGATGAACCCTGTGTCTGTTAACCATTTGTATGTCTTCCTTGGAGAAGTGTCTGTTCATGTCTTCTGCCCATTTTTTTATATGATTGTCTGTTTTGTTAGCAAGACAGGAAACAACATGTGTTGGAGAGGATGTGGAGAAAGGGGAACCCTCTCACACTGTTGGTGGGAATGCAAATTGGTGCAGCCACTTTGGAAAACAGTGTGGAGATTCCTCAAGAAACTAAAAATAGAGCTTCCCTATGACCCTGTGATTACACTACTGGTATTTACCCCAAAGATACAGGTGTAGTGAAAAGAAGGGCCATCTATACCCCAATGTTTATAGCAGCAATGTCCACGGTCCCCAAACTGTGGAAAGAATGAAGATGCCCTTCAACGGATGAATGGATAAGGAAGATGTGGTCCATATACACTATGGAGTATTATGACTCCTTCAGAAAGGATGAATACCCAACTTTTATAGCAACATGGACGGGACTGGAAGAGATTATGCTGAGTGAAATAAGTCAAGCAGAGAGAGTCAATTATCATATGGTTTTGCTTATTTGTGGAGCATAAGGAATAACACGGAGGACATGGGCAGATGGAGAGGAGAAGGGAGTTGAGGGAAATTGGGAGTGGAGGTGAACCATGAGAGACTATGGACTCTGAAAAACAATCTGAGGGGTTTGAAGGGGCGGAGGGTGGAAGGTTGGGGGAGCCAGGTGGTGGGTATTAATGAGGGCACGTATTGCATGGAGCACTGGGTGTGGTGCATAAACAGTGAATACTGTTACACTGAAAAGAAATAAAAAAAATACATTGATACTGTGAGTATAGTTCAAGATTGAGACTGTACCAGGACTGTTAATTCTCTTGCTTTGCATTGTTGATGCCTCTGCAGGCTCATATCCAGAAAGCACTTTATACTGATTTTGACAAGCTTGCACACTGGGCTGGGTGGTCCTCTAATGAACAGAGAGAGTAGCTGGGACTCCAGTAAGGTTCAGATGACATACATGGAGATATTTGTAATTCATTGGTATTTAGGAATAGGAACAAGCAAGTATAAGTGACACTGTCTTTTGTGCTTGTTAGTATAGTTGTTGTCCCAAATTTCCAAGTCAGAGACTGAAGAAGAACCACAGAATCATGTGTCCAGAGAGGCTCCCTTGGGGAAAAAGCTTGTAGGCATGAAGGCCATAGAACCTGACAGGAATCTTGCCCATATCCTCCAGCTGTGCCTGCTCCCGGGGCTTAAAGACAGAACTGATGAGTGGTGTGCACCCCCTGGTGGTCCAGATCCCCTCCTACAGTGAGGTTTGTGTCTGGGCTCACACTGATGTCCCCTCACTGTGTCTGTTGCACAATAATACAGGGCCGTGTCCTCAGCTCTCAGGCTGTTCATCTGCAGATAGAGTGTGTTCTTGCTGTTGTCTCTGGAGATGGTGAATCGGCCCTTCACAGAGTCTACGTAGCTTGTGCCACTTCCATCATTGTTAATAACTGCGACCCACTGCAGCCCCTTCCCTGGAGCCTGGCGGACCCAGCTCATGTAGTAGCTGCTGAAGGTGAATCCAGAGGCTGCACAGGAGAGTCTCAGAGACCCCCCCAGGCTTCACCAGGTCTCCCCCAGACTCCACCAGCTGCACCTCACACTGGACACCTGCAGACACAAGACATTCTGGTCAGGAAATTGTCACACACCCACTGTTTCTCTCGTATCTACTCTCACACTTGAGGTCCCTTATTTTCTATAAACTACCTTTTAAAAGAGCAGCAAGGAAAACCCAGCCAAGCACAAACTCCATGGTGAGTTTTCTCTATTCTTTCCTGATTAGTGAATGAGAACACCTGGAAATACCGTGCCTGGGCTCCTCTCCCAGCTGCAGGGTCCAGACTGGGCTGTTTAAATTAGCAGAGGGAGGGCCCTATTTGCATGTCCTCTGACTATATATCCAGCTTGGGATCTAAGCTGATAGAGAGGGCAGTGACCAGAGCAGGTGTGACTTCTGTGACTTAGTGGCATTGACAGGATTTGGGAAAAATGATTTTATTTATTATACAATTTTCCAGAGTACACACTTGGCCTCTGGTGTTCCTTTTATACATTCACCCACATCTTGGGGTTTGTTTCATGTTATGCCAGAAAGAGTTTTGAACGTACACCCAGAATTATAGAGGTTGTGTGAGGTGTCCACGAGTATGTGTTGGCGTGTGAGCCCCAGGAATTGGCCTGGGCTGCCCCCCTCAGACCTCCTGTCCTCTGAATCACCTGCAGGACAGAGTGGGCAGGTTCATGAGGAAGGTGGAACCCCTGCTGTGATGGGGAAAGATGATTTTGCTTCTTTTCGATTTTCTGTAAAAAAGGAGAGAATTAGTGTTTGTGCAGTTCTATTTTCAAGTCTCTAACATTTCACTATCTCTACGTTCCTCCCAAGTCTCTGGGATTATCTGCAATAGCTGTGATGCATGTCCTTGACACAGGACGACTGCACACACTGTAGGTAAACCCTGCCTTCAGAATCAACATTACCCAGAGCAAGCAAATGAATTTTCCACAAAATTTCCTGTATTTTCTTTGCAATTATTCCTTCCTCATTCCTTCTTCACTCTGTCCCCACATTACTATTGATCTTCATTTACTTTATATTAGATTTAACTTTCTAGAATATATAATTTTGTGATTGTATTAAATGTACCTTTATTTCTAGGGCTTCTATTGATGAATCAAATACTTGACAATACCGCGATATTTATTATTATTATTTTTTTTTATGATGGGCAGCTTTCCAAATATGACATAGAGCACAATATGTCCACTTTTAAGCTGATGATTGGGCTTGGGGTTGTTCACATGTATCTGTATTTTAGGTATTTATTTATTTATTTATTTATTTATTTATTTATTAAGTTACCATGCAGTATATCATTGTTGTTTTTTTTTTTAATTTTTATTTCTTTTCGCATAACAGTATTCATTGTTTTTGCACCACACACAGTGCTTCATGAAATCCGTGCCCTCCCTAATACCCACCACCTGGTTCCCCCAACCTCCCACCGCCTGCCCCTTCAAAACACTCAGGTTGTTTTTCAGAGTCCATAGTCTCTCATAGTTCACCTCCCCTTCCAATTTCCCTCAACTCCCTTCTCCTCTCTATCTACCCTTGTCCTCCATGTTATTTGTTATGCTCCACAAAGAAGTGAAACCATAGGATAATTGACTCTCTCTGCTTGACTTATTTCACTCAGCATAATCTACTCCAGTACCGTCCATGTTGATACAAAAGGATATTCATCTTTTCTGATGGAGGCATAATACTCTATGGTGTATATGGACCATATCTTCCTTATCCATTCATCTGTTGAAGGGCATCTTGGCTTTTCCACAGTTTGGTGACTGTTGCCATTGCTGCTATGAACATTGGGGTATCTTAGTGCAATTGTAGGGTCATTGGGAAGCTGTTTTTAATTTCTTAAGGAATCTCCACACTCTTCCTTTTTTTAAAAAATTTTAATAAACATATAATGTATTTTTATCCCCAGGGGTACAGGTCTGTGAATCGCCAGATTTACACATTTCACAGCAATCATCATAGCACATACCCTCCCCAATGTCCATTTCCCCACCACCCTCTCCCATCCCCCCTCCCCCCAGCAACCCTCAGTCTGTTTTTTGAGATTGAGTCTTTTATGGTTTGTCTCCCTCCCAATCCCATCTTTTCATTTTTTCTTTTCCTAGCTCCTCCCAACCCCCCACATTGCATCTCCACTTCCTCATATCAAAGAGATCATGATAGTTGCCTTTCTCCAATTGACTTATTTCGCTAAGAATAATACCTTTTAGTTCCATCCACGTCGTTGCAAATGGCAAGATTTCATTTCTTTTGATGGCTGCATAGTATTCCATTGTGTATATATACCACTTCCTCTTTATCCATTCATCTGTTGATGGACATCTAGGTTCTTTCCACAGTTTGGCTATTGTGGACATTGCTGCTATAAACATTCAGATGCATGTCCCCCTTCGGAGCACCACGTTTGTATCTTTAGGATATATACCCAGTAGTGCGATTTCTGGGTCATAGGGTAGCTCTATTTTCAGTTTTTTGAGGAACCTCCACATTGTTTTCCAGAGTGGTTGCACCAGCTTGCATTCCCACCAGCAGTGTAGGAGGGTTCCCCTCTCTCCGCATCCTCGCCAGCATCTGTCATTTCTTGACTTGTTAATTTTAGCCCTTCTGACTGGTGTGAGGTGGTATCTCATTGTGGATTTGATTTGTTTTTCCCTGATGCCGAGTGATGTGGAGCACTTTTTCATGTGTCTGTTGGCCATCTGGATGTCTTCTTTGCAGAAATGTCTGTTCATGTCCTCTGACCATTTCTTGATTGGATTATTTGTTTTTTGGGTGTTGAGTTTGATAAGCTCTTTATAGATTTTGGATACTAGCCCTTTATCTGATATGTCGTTTGCAAATATCTTCTCCCATTCTGTCAGTTGTCTTTTGGTTTTGTTAACTGTTTCCTTTGCTGTGCAAAAGCTTTTGATCTTGATGAAATCCCAATAGTTCATTTTTGCCCTTGCTTCTGTTGCCTTTGGCGATGTTCCTAGGAAGACGTTGCTGCGGTTGAGGTCAAAGAGGTTGCTGCCTGCTTTCTCCTCAAGGATTTTGAGGGATTCCTTTCTCACATTGAGGTCCTTCATCCATTTGGAGTCTATTTTCGTGTATGGTGTAAGGAAATAGTCCAATTTCATTTTTCTGCATGTGGCTGTCCAATTTTCTCAGCACCATTTGTTGAAGAGGCTGTCTTTTTTCCATTGGACATTCTTTCCTGCTTTGTCGAAGATTAGTTGACCATAGAGTTGAGGGTCTATTTCTGGGCTCTCTATTCTGTTCCATTGATCTATGTGTCTGTTTTTGTGCCAGTACCATACTGTCTTGATGATGACAGCTTTGTAATAGAGCTTGACGTCTGGAATTGTGATGCCACCGACTTCAGCTTTCTTTTTCAATATTCCTTTGGCTATTCGATGTCTTTTCTGGTTCCATATAAATTTTAGGATTATTTGTTCTCTTTCTTTAAAAAAAAAGTGGATGGGATTTTGATAGGGATTGCATTAAATGTGTAGATTGCTTTAGGTAGAATAGACATTTTCACAATATTTGTTCTTCCAATCCATGAGCATGGAATATTTTTCCATTTCTTTATGTCTTCCTCAATTTCTTTCATGAGTACTTTATAGTTTTCTGAGTGAAAAAAGGAAACAAAAGCGAAAATGAACTTTTGGTACTTCATCAAGATCAAAAGCTTCTGCACAGCAAAGGAAACAGTCAACAAAACACAGAGGTGACCCACGGAAGGGGAGAAGATATTCACAAAATGCACTACAGAAAAAGAGCTGGTATGCAAGATCTATAAAGAACTTCTCAAGCTCAACACCCAAGAAACAGATAATCACTTTTAAAAAATGGGCAGAAGAGAGGAAGAGACACTTCTCCAAAAAAACATACAAGTGGCTATCAGACACATGAAAAATGTTCATCCTCACTAGCCATCAGGGAGATTCAAGTGAGAGTCACATTGAGATACCACCTTACACCAGTTAGAATGGCCAAAATTAACAAGACAGTAAACAACAAATGCTGGAGAGGATATGGAGAAAGGGGAAACCTCTTACACTGTTGGTGGGAATGCAAGTTGGTGCAGCCACTTTGGAAAACAGTGTGGAGATTCCTTAAGAAATTAAAAATAGAGATACCCTATGACCCTGTAATTGCACTACTGGGTATTTACCCCAAAGGTACAGATGCAGTGAAAAGAAGGGCCATTTGTACCGCAATGTTCATAGCAGGAATGTCCACAGTCAATGAACTATGGAAAGAGCCAAGATGCCGTTCAACGGCTGAATGGATAAAGAAGATATGGTTCATATATACAATGGATTATTATGTCTCCATCAGAAAGGACGAATACCCAACTTTTGTATCAACATGGGCCGGACTGGAGGAGACTTTGCTGAGCGAAATAAGTCAAGCAGAGAGAGTCAATCATCATGTGGTTTCACTTACTTGTGGAACATTAGGAATAACACAGATGACATTAGGAGAAGGAAAGGAAAAGTGAATTGGGGTAAATCAAAGGGAGAGATGAACCTTGAGAATCTGTGCACTCTGAGAAACAAACTGAGTGTTTTGGAAGGGAGGGGGTGCGGGGATGGATGAGTCTGGTGGTCAGTGTTAAGGAGGGCATGCGTTGTATGGAGCACTGGGCATGGTGCATAAACAATGAATCTTGGAACTCTGAAAAAATAAAATAAAATTTAAAAAAGTTTTATATTCACTTTGGTGTGTGTGTGTGTATGTGTGTGTGTGTGTGTGTGTGTGTGTGTGTGTGTGTGTGTGTGTGATCTTCAATCTCTGTACCCACACAACATCCTGGTGCAGGTTTCCTCCTCTTTCCTACGTTGACATTAACATTGATACTGTGAGTATAGATCAAGATTGAGACTGTACCAGGGCTGTTAGTTCTCTTGCTTTGCATTGTTGATGCCTCTGTAGGCTCATATCCAGCACGCACTTTACACTGGTTTTGACAAGTTTGCACACTGGGCTGGGTAGTTCACTAATGAACAGAGAATGTAGCTAGGACTCCTGTAAGGACCAGATGACATACATGGAGGTATTTGTAATTCATTGGTAATTGGTAATTCATAGGAAAAGTTATATTCTTGTGGTTGGCTTCACGAAGTCGTGGTATTACAAATGGAAGAAAAAAAATTAAATATCCTGGTGAACAGCTCAGCGTCTAGAGAGGAAATCCCTGAACTTAAAGGAAGCCCAACCCCACTGCACCTGCTCCTGGGTCTGATCTCTGCTGTGGATGCTGAGCACTCTCTGCTGCCCTGAGTGCCCCTGCAGCTCGGTGCATCCTGTGTCAACAGGGAGGTTTCTGTCATGGTTCACACTGAGGGTCCCTCACTGTGTCTTTTGCACAGTAATACAGGGTCGTGTCCTCTGCTCTCAGGCTGTTCATCTGCAGATACAGCGTGTTCTTGCCGTTGTCTCTGGAGATGGTGAATCGACCCTTCACAGAGTCTGTGTTGCTTGTGCTACTTCCATCATATCTAATCCATGCGACCCACCACAGCCACTTCCCTGGAACTTGGCGGAACCAGTTCACGTCATAGCTACTGATGGTGAATCCAGAGGCTGCACAGGAGAGTCTCAGGGACCCCCTAGGCTTCACCAGGCCTCCCCCAGATTCCACCAGCTGCACCTCACTCTGGACACCTGAAGACACAAGACATCTCAGTCAGGAAACTGTCACATACCTTATGTTTCTCTCACTCATGTCCACTCACATACTCAATTTTTTTCTCCATAAATCACCTTTTAAATTAGCAAGAATGAAAACCCATCCCAGCACAAATTCCATGGTGAGTTGTCTGTATTCTGTCCTGATCACTGAATGAATACCTGGTATCCCGGCCCTGGGGCTCCTCTCCCAGCTGTAGGATCTGGCTGTGCTGGTTAAATCAGCAGAGGGAAGGCCCTATTTGCATGTCCTCTGGCTATATATTCAGTTTAGGGATCTATTCTGACTGAGAGGAAGTGACCCAAGCTGTTGGAATGCCTTTAATTTAGTGCTAATGACAAATTTTGAAAAAAAAATGTTTTTTATTATATAACTTTCTAGTGTGTATACTTGGGTTTTTAAGGTGTCCATGAACACATATGGGGTGAGATTGACCCAGGATCTTGGTCAGTGCTACCCCCACAGGAGCTGCTGCCCTCCACCCTGAATCATCTGCAGGACAGAGTGTCAGGCTATGAGGAATGTGGAACCCCTCTTGTAATGGGGATGGATTGATTTTCCTTATTTTATAGTTTACCATAAATACAGAGTAAATCAGTATCATGTAGGTGTATTTTCATATCTGTAACATTCCATTCTCTCTGCTTTCCTCCAGGATCACCTTTGTTATTACCTATAATAAATTCGATGTGTATATTCGACACAAGATGAACGGCTCACATACAGAGTGTGTGATATGATAAACACAGGTGTCAAAATCAAAATTATTGACAGTGAGTGTACCAGTTCTCCCTAAAATTTTCAGCATTACTCCTGGAATTCCTCATTCCCTTTCCCTTGTTAATCCTGTCCCCACATAACTATTGTTCTTTCTCATGTCACCTTATACTAGCTTTAATTTTGTAGGTTTCATAACTGGGTCATTGTACTCTATGTACTTTCTTTGTGGGGCATCTTTGCCCCAGAATCAGTCTTTATGGATACTGTCGTGTTGCTGTCTGTATCAGGAGTCACTGGTTTTAATGACTGACAGCTCTGAAGGCAAAAGTTGGAAGCAGCAGCTGGAGGAAGATCTGGAAGAGGAGACAGAAACCACTTGTTGCATGCCTCATCCACACACCCTCTTGACCGTGCAATTGCACTACTGGGTATTTACCCCAAAGATACAGATGTAGTGAAAAGAAGGGCCATCTGTAACCCAATGTTTATAGCAGCAACGGCCACGGTCACCAAACTGGAAAGAACGAAGATGCCTTTCAAAGGACGCATGGATAAGGAAGATGTGGTCCATATATACTATGGAGTATTATGCCTCCATCAGAAAGGATGAATAAACAACTCTTGTAACAACATGGACAGGACTGGAAGAGATTATGCTGAGTGAAATAAGTCAAGCAGAGAGAGTCAAGTATCATATGGTTTCACTTATTTGTGGAGCATAACAAATAACATGGAGGACAAGGTTAGATGGAGAGGAAAAGGTAGTTGAAGGAAATTGGAAGGGGAGGTGAAACATGAGACACTATGGATTCTGAAAAATAATCTGAATGTTTTGAAGGGGTGGGGGTTGGGAGGTTGTGGGAGCCAGGTGGTGGATAATATGGAGGGCACGTATTGCATAGAGCACTGGGTGTGGTGCATAAACAATTAATTCTGTTGCACTGTAAAGAAATTTTAAAATAATGTTAAGAGAGGAAAGAGTAAAAGTTTAAAAATTTTAGCATAAGAAAAAAATAAAATTAAAATGTGTTAATTAACTTTGCAAGACTAAAGAATCATGGGGGAAGCACCATGAATTCCAAGCTTTGCTTTCTCCTCCTCTGGAATTTCGCCATTCTCCTTGGTAAGTGAACTTCATTTTGGCTGGATTTCTTGCTGATCTTCTGGGGGAGGGGCCTGTTGTAGTGATTCTTAAGTGTCATTGCCTGAGACGGAATTGCACAGCCGGTACCCGGAGCTGGGCTAAGTAATCTGTTTGGGTTCACTCTCCGTAGAGTTCCAGAAGATGGGGATGAAAATGGCGGCCTCCCAATCTCCGGTCTGGAGGAGCCGAGAGCTCGGGGCCCCACTCCTCAGTTTGTCCTAGGAGAAAAGCACTCAATCACTCCCGTCTCCCTGGCCTCTGGCTGCGCTCTGAGCTCACCCAGCCTGTGACCAGGCATCTCTGTCTCTGGCACACAGCCCCGCCTGGAGATTCTGAACCCCACAGATCCCTGAGTTCTTTCAGGGGGCTCTCCCAGGTCTTGTGGGGACCCAGCTCACAGAGCAGTGGCCTGATTGTGCCATGGACCACAGTTTAAGGTAACCCCGGGCTGAGAGCTCACTCCTCATCTCTGTCTCTGTAGCCGGCTTCCCCGCTCTAATACCTGTGAGCTCTGTGACAGTCAGACACTCCCGATCCTTCTTTGACCCCATGGGACCTGAGGACCATGCTGTCCCACGTGGGCTTCACCCTGCTTAGCCTCTGGAGTGATTCCCTCAGGGGAGAAGCCTTTTAAAAGTTCTGATTTTGTGCTATGTTGCTCTGCCGCTTGCCGGGAGCTGGCCCCTCCCCCCGGGGTCTATCTTCCCATCACTTTGGATTCGCTTTTCCGATGATCCTACCTTTCAGAAAGTGTTTGATCTTCTTTTTCTAGAATTGCTGCTTTTTTTCTCTTCGATCTCTTGTTGGATTTGTAGGTGTTCTGAATGGTTTGGTAAGCTATCTAGCTGATCTCCTGCTACCTGATGTCATCTTAGCTGTTACTTCTCTTTCATCTTGAATCCTCCTCACCCTTCCTGGATGTATCTTGATATCTTTGTTAAAGGGCTCAACTTTCCTGAGATAATGGGGGATTAAAACTGGTTTATATATGTGTAGCATTGATTGGGTAAAGGGGATTGCCTTGAAGCTTATCTCTATATGAATATTTAAAAAAATAAAAAAATGGAAAAGCAAAAGAAAAACATAGGTATATGTATCAAAAATGTTCAAGTTAAAAGGTTATTATGGAATTTGTTGTACTGAACATCTCTTTGTGATGGTAAATAGGTTAATAAATTGTTTAAAAATTGGAAAACAAGAGAATAGTAGGAATGAATTAAAATAAAAGTTGTATCTATGAAGTAGTGGTGGTTGTCTTTTTTTTTTTTTTTTTGGACTGGATTTCTGGGGGAGGGGCCTGCTGCGTGGTTTTTCAGGCAGTCTTGCTATAGTTGAGTTCTCCTGCCCCTTCTCAAGGGACTAGGCTCTGAGGAAACTGGTTTTTCAGGCTTTTGTTCTCTGGAGGTTTTTTTCCTCCCTTTGCGGCTTTTGGCATTTCTTTGAAGGTCTAGAGGAAAGCAAATTGCACCCAGACCTCCGTCTCAGAGAGAAGCCTCAGTCTCTTCCTCTCTGGATGTTCCAGAGCACATAAATTCCCCCCTGCTGCTGGCAGAACACATCTCCAGTCACAGTCTCAGTAGTCAGAAGAACTCCCGCTTTTACCCAAAACCATGAGAAATACTAGTCTAGAGAGCTGGCTTCCTGTGGCTGCCTCTGCCATGGCTGTCTGTGCAGGTCCAGACATCCATAGAGGTCCCAACTAGAGATAACACACTGAGATTTTCCTGCTGGCCCAGGTTGGGTGTGTTCAGACTCTCCTGGTCCCAGAGAGCACTGGCTAGGACTTCTCTCAGGGGAGGGTATGGAGCGTGACTCAGACCCCATTTGCACAGTGTGCATGCAGAGTACCAAAGGCTGTGGTACTAGAAAGCACTGGCTGGCATCCACACCAGTCTCTCTCACGCAAGCTGCCACCAAGATGCTCTCACGCATGTTGGAGGCTCAGGGACCAAGGCCTGTTCTCTGCTGCACTCTCTCTGGCTCAGAACCAGGGGTAGTGGTCCTGGGTTCATGGGCTTAAGCCCCTGTCCCTAACCACCTGATTCAACCAATTTCCCCTTAAGATCTTTTGCTCTTTTTGAGGGCTTTCAACCAGACTCCAAGTTAATGCTGGTCCCCAATCACAGGGCACTCTCATATTGGGGTATTACTTTCCAAAGGGTCACTTCTGGTGGCTCCCTCCCCCTCTTATTTATCTTCTGATATCAGTTCGATGTTCCCACTCCACTTTACCTGTCCACTGGCGTCTTCTGCCCCCATAGAGATCCAGATGTGTATAATTCTAATCTCAGGCTGATTTCATGGGTGATCAGAGTTCTTTGGTAGGTAATCAGCTCACTTTAGGGGACCGGTTGGATCAGCATCTCCCACTTCTCTGTCATCCTGTCTCCTGAGCAAAGGTGTTTATCAGGTGTGAGAGTAATTATTCAAACATTCCAGAGAAGAGGAAGTATCCTGAAAGTGGACTGTGAGGTAGCTGGCACACTGGGAGAGAGCGCAGAGGAAGTGGTCTTGCCTTCCTCATGGAGCAACCTCCTCCCCAGGCTGACTGGCATCTGGAGGAGCACGCCCTCTTGCTAGGGCTAGGGAAGCTGCCTGGGAAGAAGAGAATCAAAGCAAATGAAGCCTATCCTATGCATTAGAAGGGGGACAATTAAGATGAGAGCAGAGATCAATGAATTAGAAACCAGAAATACGGTAGAACACATCAATGAAACCAGAAGCGGGTTCTTTGAAAGAATTAGTAAGATCAATAAGCCACTGACCAGACTTATCCAAAAGGAAAGAGAAAGGACCCAAACTATTAAATTATTATATTATTAAATTATTAAGTTATGTAAATTAATTTAGTAAATTATTAAATTATGAATGAAAATGGAGAAATCATGACTAACACCAATTAAATAGAAACAATCATCAGAAATTATTATCAGCAGCTATATGTCAATAAGTTAAGCAACATAGAAGAAATGGTGGCATTCCTGGCAACCTATAAACTTCTAAGACTGAAACAGGAAGAAATCGACAACCTGAATAGACCAATAACAAGTAACGAGATTGAAGCAATGATCACAAACCTCCCAAAAACAGGAGTTCAGGATGTGCTGAACTCTGTGGAATTCTACCAAATATTCAAAGAAGAAAATAATACCTATTCTCCTGAACCTTTTTCAAAAAGTAGAAACAGATGGAAAACTTCCAGACTCATTCTATGGGGTCAGCATTACCTTGACCCCAAACCAGGCAAAGACCATCAATTAAGAGAATTTCAGATCAATAACCCTGATAAATACGGATGCTGGATTTTGTCAAATGCTTTTTCTGCATCAATTGAGAGGACCATGTGGTTCTTCTCTCTTCTCTTATTGATTTGTTCTATCACATTGATTGATTTGCAAATGTTGAACCATACTTGTAACCCAGGCATGAATCCCAACTGGTCATGGTGGATAATCTTTTTAATGTGCTGTTGGATCCTGTTTGCTAGGATCTTGTTGAGAATCTTAGAATCCATATTCATCAGTGATATTGGTCTGAAATTCTCCTTTTTGGTGTGGTCTTTGCCTGGTTTGGGGATCAGGGTAATGCTGGATTTATAAAAAGAATCTGGAAGTTTTCCTTCTGCTTCAATTTTTTGGAAACAGGTTCAGGAGAATAGGTGTTATTTCGACAAAACAGGAAAAAATATTCAGTGGAAAAAAGACAATCTCTTCAATAAATGGTGCTGGGAAAACTGGACAGCTATATGTAGAAGAATGAAACTCGACCATTCTCTTACACCGTACACAAAGATAAATTCAAAATGGATAAAAGCCCTCAACGTGAGATAGGAATCCATCAGAATCCTTGAGGAGAACATAGGCAGTAACCTCTTTGATATCAGCCACAGCAACTTCTTTCAAGATATGTCTCCAAAGGCGATGGAAACAAAAGCGAAAATGAACTTTTGGGACTTCATCAAGATCAAAAGCTTCTGCACAGCAAAGGAAACAGTCAACAAAACAAGAGGCAACCCACGGAATGGGAGAAGATATTTGCAAATGACAGTACAAACAAAAGGTTGATATCCAGGATCTATAAAGAACTCCTCAAACTCAACACACACAAAACAGACAATCATATCAAAAAATGGGCAGAAGATATGAACAGACACTTCTCCAATGAAGACATACAAATGGCTATCAGACACATGAAAAAATGTTCATCATCACTAGCCATCAGGGAGATTCAAATTAAAACCACATTGAGATATCACCTTACACCAGTTAGAATGGCCAAGATTGGCAAGACAGGAAACAATATGTGTTGGAGAGGATGTGGAGAAAGGGGAACCCTCTTACACTGTTGGTGGGAATGCAAGTTGGTGCAACCACTTTGGAAAAGAGTGTGGAGATTCCTCAAGAAATTAAAAATAGAGCTTCCCTATGACCCTGCAATTGTACTACTGGGTATTTACCTCAAAGACACAGATGTAGTGAAAAGAAGGGCCATCTCTACACCAATGTTTATAGCAGCAATGGCCACGGTCGCCAAACTGTGGAAAGAACCAAGATGCCCTTCAACAGATGAATGGATAAGGAAGATGTAGTCCATATACACCATGGAGTATTATGCCTCCATCACAAAGTTGAATACCCAACTTTTGTAGCAACATGGTTGGGACTGGAAGAGATGATGGTGAGTGAAATAAGTCAAGCAGAGAGAGTCCATTATCATGTGGTTTCACTTACTTATGAAGCATTAGGAATAACACAAATGACAGTAGGAGAAGGAAAGGAAAAGTGAGTTGGGGTAAATCAGAGGGGGAGATGAACCATGAGAAACTGCGGACCCTGAGAAACAAAATAAGTATTTTGGAAGGGAGGTGGTGTGGGGATGTATGAGCCTGGTGCTTGGAATTAAGGAGGGTGTCTATTGTATGGAACACAGGGCGTGGTGCATAAACAATGATTCTTGGAACTCTGAGAAAATAAAATTAAATTTAAAAAGTTTTATATTCACTTGGGTGTGTATGTGTGTCTCTGTGTGTGTGTGTGACCTTCAAACTCTGTATCCACACAACATCCTGCACCAGGGTGCAGGTTTCCTCTTCTATCCCATGTTGTCATTAACAATGATATCGTGATTATAGTTCAAGTTTGACACTGTACCAGGGCTGTTAATTCTCTTGCTTTGCATTCTTGATGCCTCTGTAGGCTCATATCCAGCACGCACTTTACACTGGTTTTGACAAGCTTGCACACTGAGCTGGGTGGTCCTCTAATGTACAGAGAGTAGCTGGGACTCCTGTAAAGTTCAGATGACATACATGGAGATATTTGTAATTCATCGGTATTTAGAGACAGGAGCAAGCAAGTATAAGTGACACTGTCTTTTGTGCTTGTTCATATAGTTGTTGTCCCAAATTTTTAAGTCAGAGACTGAAGAGGAAGCCCAGAGTCATGTGTCCAGAGAGGCTCCCTTGGGGAAAAAGCTTGAAGGCATGAATGCCAAAGACCATGACAGGAAACCTTCCCATATCATCAGCTGTGCCTGCTCCTGGGGCTTAAAGACAGAACTGGTAAGTGGTGTGCACCCCCTGGTGGTCCAGATCCCCTCCTACAGTGAGGTTTCTGTCAGGGCTCACACTGATGTCCCCTCACTGTGTCTTTTGCACAGTAATACACGGCCGTGTCCTCGGTTCTCAGGCTGTTCATCTGCAGATACAGTGCGTTCTTGCTGTTGTCTCTGGAGATGGTGAATCGGCCCTTCACAGAGTCTGCATAGCTTGTGCTACTTCCATCATTGCTAATCCATGCAACCCACTGTAGCCCCTTCCCTGGAGCCTGGCGGGCCCAGTTAATGTCGTAGCTGCTGAAGGTGAATCCAGAGGCTGCACAGGAGAGTCTCAGGGACCCACTGGGCTTCACCAGGTCTCCCCCAGATTCTACCAGCTGCACCTCACACTGGACACCGGCAGACACAAGACATCCTGGTCAGGAAACTGTCACACACCCACTGTTTCTCTGATATCCACTCTCACACTCACAGTCTCTTATTCTCTGTAAACTACCTTTGAAAATAGCAACAAGGAAAACCCAGCCAAGCACAAACTCCATGGTGAGTTTTCCCTGTCCTCTCCTGATTAGTAAATGAGAACACCTGGAAATCCCGTGGCTGGTTCTTCTCTCCCAGTTGCAGGGTCCAGACTGGGCTGTTTTAATCAGCAGAGGGAGGGCCCTATTTGCATGTCCTCTGACTATATATCCAGCTTGGGATCTAAGCTGATGGAGAGGGCAGTGACCAGAGCAGATGTGACTGCTGTGACTTTGTGGCATTGACACAATTTGGGAAAAAATGATTTTATTTATTATATGATTTTCCAGAGTATACACTTGGCCTCCCATGCTCTTTTTACACATTCACCCACATCTTGGGGTGTTTGTTTCATGTTACACCATAAAGAGTTTTGAACATACACCCATAATTATAGAGTTTGTGTGAGGTGTCCAAGAGCTTGTGTAGGGTGTGAGCCCCAGGAATTGGGCTGGGCTCCTCCCCGCCAGACCTGATGTCCTTGAAACACATGCAGGACAGAGTGGGCAGGTTCATGAGGAAGGTGGAAGCTCTGCTGTTGATGGGGACAAGATGATTTTTCTTCTTTTAGATTTTATCTAAAAAATAGAAAGAATTAGTGTTTGTGCAGTTCTATTTTCAAGTCTCTAACATTTGAGTATCTCTATGTTCCTCCCAAGTCATCTCTGGGATTATCTGCAATAGCTATGATGTGTGTACTTGACACAGGTCGACTGCACACGTGTAGAGAGTGTGATATGGTAAACCCTGCAGTCAGAATCAGCATTATCCAGAGCAAGCAAATCAATTTTCCACAAAATTTCCTGTATTTTCTTTGCAATTCTTCCTTCCTCATTCCTTCTTCACTCTGTCCCCACATTACTATTGATCTTCATGTTACCTTCACTAGCTTTAATTGTATAGAATATATAATTTTGTAATTGTGTTGTGTACCTTTATTTCTACGACTTCTATTGCTCAGTCAAATACTTGACCAGTTCACGATATTTATTATTATTTTTTTAATCATGGGCAGATTTCCAAAGATGACAAAGAGCACAATATGTTCACTTTTTAAAAAAACCTCTTCTCAGTGTTCCAGAATTCATTCTTTATGCATCACACCCAGTGCTCCACGCAATCTGTGCCCTTCATAATACCCACCCCCAGGCTCACCCAACCTCCCTCCCCTGCCCCTCCAAAACCCTCAGATTGTTTTCCAGGGTCCATAGTCCCTCATGGTTTGACTCTTCCTCCAATTTACCCCAACTCCCTTCTCCTCTCCATCTCCCCATGTCCTTCATGTTATTCCTTATTCTCCACAAATAAGTGAAACCATATGATAATTGACTCTCTCTTCTTGACTTATTTTACTCAGCATAATTTCTTCCAGTCACGTCCATGTTGATAAAATTTGAGTATTCATCCTATCTGATGGAGGCATAATTATCCATAGTAAATACAGAACACATGTATATGGTCGAGTTTCATTCTTCTACCTGTAGCATAGACCAGGGGAACAGAGTAGAGAGTCCAGATAGGAACCCCCAACTCTATGGTCAAATAATCTTTGACAAGCAGGAAAAAATATCCAATGGAAAAGACAGTCTCTTCAATAAATGGTGATGGGGAAATTAGACAGCTATATACAGAAGAATGAAACAACCATTCCCTTACACCATACACAAATATAAACTCAAGATGGATGAAAGACCTCAATGTGAGACAGTAATCCATCCAAATCCTAGAGGAGAAAATAGACAGCAACTTCTCTGACAACAGCCAAGCAACTTCGTCCAAGACATGTCTCCAAAGGCAAAGGAAACAAAAGGAAAAATGATCTTTCCACAGTTTGGCGACTGTGGCCATTGCTGCTATAAACATTGGGATACAGATGGCTCTTCTTTTCACTACATCTGTATCTTTGGGGTAAATTCCCACTAGCGCAATTGAAGGGTCATAGGGAAACTCTATTTTTAACATCTTGAGGAATCTCCACACTGTTCTCCAAAGCGGCTGCACCAACTTGCATTCCCACCAACAGTGTAAGAGGGTTCCCCTTTCTCCACATCCTCTCCAACACATGTTGTTTCCTGTCTTGCTAATTTTGGCCATTCTAACTGGTGTAAGGTGGTATCTCAATGTGGTTTTAATTTGAATCTCCCTGATGGCTAGTGATGATGAACATTTTTCATGTGTCTGATAGCCATTTGTATGTCTTCATTGGAGAAGTGTCTGTTCATGTCTTCTGTCCATTTTTTATATGATTGTCTGTTTTGTGTGCGTTGAGTTTGAGGAGATCTTTATAGATCCTGGATATCAACTTTTTGTCTGTACTGTCATTTGCAAATATCTTCTCCCATTCCGTGGGTTGCCTCTTTGTTTTGTTGACTGTTTCCTTTGCTGTGAAGAAGCTTTTGATCTTGATGAAGTTCCAAAAGTTCATTTTCGCTTTTGTTTCCATCGCCTTTGGAGACATATCTTGAAAGAAGTTGCTGTGGCTGATATCAAAGAGGTTACTGCCTATGTTCTCCTCGAGGATTCTGATGGATTCCTGTCTCATGTTGAGATCATTTATCCATTTCGAATTTATCTTTGTGTACGGTGTAAGAGAATGGTCGAGTTTCATTCTTCTACATATAGCTGTCCAGTTTTCCCAGCACCATTTATTGAAGAGACTGTCCTTTTTCCACTGCGTATTTTCTCCTGTTTTGTCGACGATTATTTGACCATAGAGTTGAGGGTCCATATCTGGGCTCTCTACTCTGTTCCACTGGTCTATGTGTCTGTTTTTATGCCAGTACCATGCTGTCTTGGTGATCACAGCTTTGTAGTAAAGCTTGAAATCAGGTAAAGTGATGCTGCCAGTTTTATTTTTGTTTTTCAACATTTCCTTAGCAATTAGGGATCTCTTCTGATTCCATACAAATTTTAGGATTATTTGCTCCAGCTCTTTGAAAAATACCAGTGGAATTTTGATCGGAATGGCATTAAAAGTATAGATTGCTCTAGGCAGTATAGACATTTTAACAATGTTTATTCTTCTGATCCAAGAGCATGGAATGGTCTTCCATCTTTTTCTGTCTTCTTCAATTTCTTTCATGAGAGTTCTGTAGTTCCTTGAGTACAGATCCTTTACCTCTTTGGTTAGGTTTATTCCCAGGTATCTTACGGTTCTTGGTGCTATAGTAAATGGAACTGATTCTCTAATTTGCCTTTCTGTATTTTCATTGTTAGTGTATAAGAAAGCCACTGATTTCTGTACATTGACTTTGTATCCTGACACGTCACTGAATTGCTGTACGAGTTCTAGAAGTTTGGGGGTGGAGTCTTTTGGGTTTTCCATATAAAGAATCATGTCATCAGCTAAGAGAGAGAGTTTGACTTCTTCCTCGCCAATTTGGATACCATTTATTTCTCTTTGTTGTCTGATTGCTATTGCTAGGACTTCTAATACTATGTTGAACAAGAGTGGTGAGAGTGGGCATCCTTGTGTTCCTGATCTCAACGGGAAGGCTGCAAGCTTTTTCCCACTGAGGATGATATTTGCTGTGGGTCTTTCATAGATAGATTTGATGAAGTTCAGGAATGTTCCCTCTATTCCTATATTTTGAAGCGTTTTAATCAGGAACGGGTGCTGGATTTTTGTGAAATGCTTTTTCTGCATCAATTGAGAGGACCATGTGGTTCTTCTCTCTTCTCTTATTGATTTCTTCTATCACATTGATTGATTTCCTTGTAACCCTTTGTAATCCTTGTAACCCAGGGATGAATCCCAACTGGTCATGGTGGATAATCTTTTTTTTTTTTTTTTTAATTTAAATTTTTTTTTCCCATTTTAATAAACATATAATGTATTTTTATCCCCAGGGGTACAGGTATGTGAATCTCCAGGTTTACACATTTCACAGCACTCATCATAGCACATACCCTCCCCAATGTCCATTTCCCCACCACCCTCTCCAGTCCCCCCTCCCCCCAGCAACCCTCAGTCTGTTTTTGGAGATTGAGTCTTTTATGGTTTGTCTCCCTCCCAATCCCATCTTTTCATTTTTTCTTTTCCTACCTCCCCCCAACCCCCCCGCATTGCATCTCCACTTCCTCATATCAAAGAGATCATATGATAGTTGTCTTTCTCCAATTGACTTATTTCGCTAAGCATGATGCCCTCTAGTTCCATCCACGTCGTCGCAAATGGCAAGATTTCATGTCTTTTGATGGCTGCATAGTATTCCATTGTGTATATATACCACATCTTCTTGATCCATTCATCTGTTGATGGACATCTAGGTTCTTTCCACAGTTTGGCTATTGTGGACATTGCTGCTATAAACATTCGGGTGCACGTGCCCCTTCGGAGCACCCCGTTTCTATCTTTAGGATATATACCCAATAGTGCAATTGCTGGGTCATAGGGTAGCTCTATTTTCAGTTTTTTGAGGAACCTCCACACTGTTTTCCAGAGTGGTTGCACCAGCTTGCATTCCCACCAGCAGTGTAGGAGGGTTCCCCTCTCTCCACATCCTCGCCAGCATCTGTCATTTCTTGACTTGTTAATTTTAGCCCTTCTGACTGGTGTGAGGTGGTATCTCATTGTGGTTTTGATTTGTATTTCCCTGATGCCGAGTGACGTGGAGCATTTTTTCATGTGTCTGTTGGCCATCTGGATGTCTTCTTTGCAGAAATGTCTGTTCATGTCCTCTGCCCATTTCGTGACTGGATTATTTTTTCTTTGGGAATTGAGTTTGCTAAGCTCTTTATAGATTTTGGATACTAGCCCTCTATCTGATATGTCGTTTCAAATATCATCTCCCATTCTGTCAGTTGTCTTTTGGTTTTGTTAATTGTTTCCTTTGCTGTGCAAAAGCTTTTGATCTTGATGAAATCCCAATAGTTCATTTTTGCCCTTGCTTCTGTTGCCTTTGGCGATGT
>JAHRIG010000402.1:345692-428755 GCA_020311275.1 Eira barbara
GGATGCCTTTAATTTCTTTTTGTTGTCTGATCGCTGAGGCTAGGACTTCTAGTACTATGTTGAACAGCAGTGGCGATAACGGACATCCCTGCCGTGTTCCTGACCTTAGCGGAAAGGCTTTCAGTTTTTCTCCATTGAGAATGATATTTGCGGTGGGTTTTTCATAGATGGCTTTGATAATATTGAGGTATGTGCCTTCTATCCCTACATTTTGAAGAGTTTTAATCAGGAAGGGATGCTGCACTTTGTCAAATGCTTTTTCAGCATCTATCGAGAGTATCATATGGTTCTTATTCTTTCTTTTATTAATGTATTGTATCACATTGATGGATTTGCGGATGTTGAACCAACCTTGCAGCCCTGGGATAAATCCCACTTGGTCGTGGTGAATAATCCTTTTAATGCACTGTTGGATCCTATTGGCCAGTATTTTGGTGAGAATTTTTGCATCTGTGTTCATCAAGGATATTGGTCTGTAATTCTCTTTTTTGGTGGGATCCTTGTCTGGTTTTGGGATCAAGGTGATGCTGGCCTCATAGAATGAGTTTGGAAGTTTTCCTTCCATTTCTATTTTTTGGAACGGTTTCAGGAGAATAGGAATTAATTCTTCTTTAAAGGTTTGGTAGAATTCCCCTGGGAAGCCGTCTGGTCCTGGACTTTTGTTTGGTTGGAGATTTTTGATGACTGTTTCAATCTCCTTACTGGTGATGGGTCTGTTCAGGTTATCTATTTCTTCCTGGTTCAGTTGTGGTAGTTTATATGTCTCTAGAAATGTATCCATTTCTTCCAGATTGTCAAATTTGTTGGCGTAGAGTTGCTCATAGTATGTTCTTATAATTGTTTGTATTTCTTGGGTGTTGGTTGTGATCTCTCCTCTTTCATTCATGATTTTATTTATTTGCGTCCTTTCTCATTTCTTTTTGATCAGTCTGGCCAGGGGTTTGTCAATCTTATTAATTCTTTCAAAGAACCAGCTCCTAGTTTTGTTGATTTGTTCTATTGTTTTTTTAGTTTCTATTTCATTGATTTCTGCTCTGATCTTTATGATTTCTCTTCTCCTGCTGGGTTTAGGCTTTCTTTGTTGTTCTCTCTCCAGCTCCTTTAGGTGTAGGGTTAGGTTGTGTATTTGAGACCTTTCTTGTTTCTTGAGAAAGGCTTGCACCGCTATGTATTTTCCTCTCAGGACTGCCTTTGTTGTGTCCCACAGATTTTGAACCGTTGTGTTTTCATTATCATTTGTTTCCATGATTTTTTTCAATTCTTCTTTAATTTCCTGGTTGACCCATTCATTTTTTAGAAGGATGCTGTTTAGTCTCCATGTATTTGCGTTCTTTCCAAATTTCCTCTTGTGATTGAGTTCTAGCTTCAGAGCATTGTGGTCTGAAAATATGCAGGGAATGATCTCAATCTTTTGGTACCGATTGAGACCTGATTTATGACCCAGGATATGGTCTATTCTGGAGAATGTTCCATGTGCACTAGAGAAGAATGTACATTCTGTTGCTTTGGGATGGAATGTTCTGAATAGATCTGTGATGTCCATCTGGTCCAGTGTGTCATTTAAGGCCTTTATTTCCTTGTTGATCTTTTGCTTAGATGATCTGTCCATTTCAGTGAGGGGAGAGTTAAAGTCCCCTGCTATGATTGTATTACTGTCGATGTATTTCTTTGATTTTGTTATTAATTGGTTTATATAGTTGGCTGCTCCCATGTTAGGGGCATAGATATTTAAGATTGTTAGGTCTTCTTATTGGACAGACCCTTTGAGTAGGATATAGTGTCCTTCCTCATCTCTTATTATAGTCTTTGGCTTAAAATCTAATTGATCTGATATAAGGATTGCCACCCCAGCTTTCTTCTGATGTCCATTAGCATGGTACATTGTTTTCCACCCCCTCACTTTAAATCTGGAGGTGTCTTCGGGTCTAAAATGAGTTTCTTGTAGGCAGCATATTGATGGGTTTTGTTTTTTTATCCATTCTGATACCCTGTGTCTTTTGATTGGGGCATTTAGCCCATTAACATCAGGGTAACTATTGAGGGATATGAATTTAGTGCCATTGTATTGCCTGTAAGGTGACTGTTACTGTTATTGTTTCTGTTTCTTTCTGATCTACTACTTTTAGGGTCTCTCTTTGCTTAGAGGACCCCTTTCAATATTTCCTGTAGAGCTGGTTTGGTGTTTGCAAATTCTTTCAGCTTGTGTTTGTCCTGGAAGCTCTTTATCTTTCCTTCTATTTTCAATGATAGCCTAGCCGGCTATAGTATTCTTGGCTGCATGTTTTTCTCGTTTAGTGCTCTGAATATATCATGCCAGTTCTTTCTGGCCTGCCAGGTCTCTGTGGATAGGTCCGCTGCCAATCTAATGTTTTTAGCCTTGTATGTTACAGACTTCTTTTCTCGGGCTGCTTTCAGGATTTTCTCTTTGTCGCTAAGACTTGTAAATTTTAGTATCAGATGACGAGGTGTGGACCTATTTTTATTGATTTTGAGGGGCGTTCTTAGCATCTCCTGGATTTTGATGTTTGTTCCCTTTGCCATAGTAGGGAAATTCTCTCCAATAATTGTCTCCAATATACCTTCTGCTCCCCTCTCTCTTTCTTCTTCTTCTGGAATCCCAATTATTCTAAGGTTGTGTCGTCTTATGGTGTCGCTTATCTCTCGAATTCTCTCCTCGTGGTCCAGTATTTGTTTGTCTCTCTTTTGCTCAGCTTCTTTATTCTCTGTCATTTGGTCTTCAATGTCACTAATTCTTTCTTCTGCCTCATTTATCCTTGCAGTGAGAGCTTCCATTTTTGATTGCACCTCATTAATAGCTTTTTTGATTTCAACTTGGTTAGATTTTAGTTCTTTTATTTCTCCAGAAAGGGCTTTTATCTATCCAGAGAGGGTTTCTCTAATATCTTCTATGCCTTTTTCAAGCCCGGCTAGAACCTTGAGAATTGTCATTCTGAACTCTAGATCTGTCATATTACCAATGTCCGTATTGATTAGGTCTCCAGCCTTCGGTACTGCCTCTTGTTCTTTTTTTTGAGGTGAGTTTTTCCGTCTTGTCATTTTGTCCAGATAAGATTTGCTTTCTCCTCCTCTAGAATTCCGCTGTTCTTGGTGAGCGAAGTTGGTCTTAACTGGGTTTCTTGTTGTTCTTCTGGGGGAGGGGCCTGTTGTGGTGATTCTCAAGTGTCTTTGCCGCAGGCGGAATTGCACCGCCCTTGCCAGGGGCCGGGCTAAGGAATCCGCTCGGGTTCGCTTTCGGGAGCTTTTGTTCCCTGAGCGCTTTCCGTAGAGTTCCGGAGGACGGGAATGAAGATGGCGGCTGCCCAGTCTCCGGCCCAGAGGAGCCGAGAGCTTGGGGTTCCGCTCCTCACTGCGCCCTCAGAGAAAAGCGCCCAACCGCCCCGCCTCCCTGGCCTGCGGTCGCGCCTTGAGGAAAGCAGTCAATTGCTGGCACTTGGAGAAAAGCGCCCTGTCGCTTCTGTCTCTGTGGCCTCCGGCCGCGCTCCGAGCCCACCCAGCCTGCGACTGGCACAAGGTAACCCCAGGCTGAGAGCTCGCTCCTTGGCTTAGTCGCTGTAGCCGGCTTCCCCGCTCTAATACCTGCGAGCTCTGCAGCCCTCAGACACCCCCGGTCCTTCTGTGACCGCGCGGGACCCGGGGTTACGCTGACCCTGCCTGGGTTTCCCCCAGTTTAGCCTCTGGAGCGATGTCTCCCAGTGGAGCAGACTTTTAAAAGTCCCAATGTTGTGCTCCGTTGCTCTGCCGCTTGCCGGGAGCCGGCCCCTCCCCCCGCGGTCTATCTTCCCGTCGGTTTGGATTCACTTCTCCGCAGGTCCTACCTTTCAGAAAGTGATCGATTTTCCGTTTCTAGAATTGTTGCTCTTCTTCTCCTCGATCCCCCGCTGGATCTGTAGGTGTTCACAATGGTTTGATAAGCTATCGAGCCGATCTCCTGCTACCCGCTGTCGTCTCAGCCTGCTACTTCTCCGCCATCTTGACTCCTCCCCTGGATAATCTTTTTAATGTGCTGTTGGTTGCTGTTTGCTAGGATCTTGTTGAGAATCTTAGCATCCATATTCATCAGGGATATTAGTCTGAAATTCTCCTTTTTGGTAGGGTCTTTACCTGGTTTGGGGGTCAGGGTAATGCTGGCTTCATAAAAAGAGTCTGGAAGTTTTCCTCCTGCTTCAATTTTTGAAACAGCTTCAGAAGAATAGGTGTTATTTCTTCTTTGAAAGTTTGATAGAATTCCCCAGGGAATCCATCAGGTCCTGGGCTCTTGTTTTTTGGGAGGCTTTTGATCACTGCTTCAATCTCGTTACTAGATATTGGTCTATTCAGGTTGTCAATTTCTTCCTGGTTCAATTTTGGGAGTTTATAGTTTTCCAGGAATGCATCCATTTCATCTAAGTTGCTTAGCTTAGTGGCATATAACTGTTGATAATTACTTCTGATGATTGTTTCTACTTCGTTGGTGTTAGTTGTGATCTCTCACTTTTCATTCATAATTTTATTAATTTGGGCTTTCTCTCTTTTCTTTTGGATTAGTGTGGCCAATGGTTTATCGATCTTATTGATTCTTTCAAAATACCAGCTTCTAGTTTCATTGATACTTTCTACTGGATCTCTGGTTTCTACCTCATTGATCTCTGATCTAATCTTGATTATTTCCCTCCTTATGTGTGGAGTTGGTTTGATTTGTTGTTGATTCTCCAGTTCTTTAAGGTGTAGAGACAGCTGGTGTATTCTGGATTTTTCCATTTTTTTTTTGAGGGAGGCTTGGATGGCTATGTATTTCCCCCTTAGGACCGCCTTGGCTGTATCCCATAGGTTTTGGACCGAAGTGTCTTCATTCTCATTGGTTTCCATGAATTGTTGAAGTTCTTCTTTGGTCTCCTGTTGGATCCAAGCATTCTTAAGCAAGGTAGTCTTTAGCTTTCAGGTGTTTGAGTTCCTTCTGAACTTTTCCTTGTGATTGAGCTCCAGTTTCCAAGCATTGTTATCTGAGAATATGCAGGGAATAATCTCAGTCTTTTGGTATCGGTTGAGCTCTGATTTGTGACCAAAGCTGTGATCACCAAGACAGCATGGTACTGACATAAAAACAGACACATAGACCAGTGGAACAGAGTAGAGATCCCAGATATGGACCCTCAACTCTATGGTCAAATAATCTTCGACAAAACAGGAGAAAATATCCAGTGGAAAAAGGACAGTCTCTTCAATAAATGGTGCTGGGAAAACTGGACAGCTATATGTAGAGGAATGAAACTCGACCATTCTCTTATACCACACACAAAGATAAACTCGAAATGGATAAAAGACCTCAACGTGAGACAGGAATCCATCAGAATCCTAGAGGAGAACATAGGCAGTAACCTCTTCGATATCAGCCACAGCCACAACAACATATCTTCTCAAGATATGTCTCCAAAGGCGATGGAAACAAAAGCGAAAATGAACTTTTCGGACTCCCTCCCCCTTTTGGTTATCTTCCGATATCAGTCTGATGTTTACACTCCGCTTTACCTGCCCACCAGCGTCTTCTGCCCCCATAGGGATCCAGACGTGTATAATTCTCATCTCAGGCTGATTTCATGGGTGATCAGAGTTCTTTGCTGGGTAATCAGCTCACTTTAGGGTACAGGTTGAAATGGCGCCTCCTTCTACTTCCCTGCCATCTTGTGTCCCTTGAAACTGTGTCTTCATATGGTAAATGGAAGGTTTTGAGGCTCCTGTGGGATTATAACAGCTCTGATTCCATTCATAATCTAATTCTCCCAGAGCCCTTACTCCTTTGCCATCTCATTGGACATTACATTAGAACACTTCGATATGCAGGGGACAAATATATTCAGATCATAGTGCAGGGAAAACTGTGACCCAAAAATTGAGTTTACAAAAGGGCATACACAAGGAATCACAACTTTCTAGGGCAAAAGCCACCCACAGATATATCCCCAGGACCCACGGGAAAGTAGAGAAATATCTACAGGACCCACAAGAAAATAGGAAAATTGAAAGGCAAATGGTGAATTGATGACGGTTCACTGTGGATATGTCAGAGTTGAAGCTCCTGTGGAATTGGTGACAACCTTAGGGCTGTCATACAAGTTTGTGTTTTAAGTCCAGAAGCCCCACCTCATTCCCCCAGGAATGAAAGGATGAACATTTGCTGTGCTTCCCAGGTGGGGAAAGATCCTCTTAAGAAACTTGACAGATAATTTAAGAACCAGAGGCAGTTAAATGCCAACATCCAGTTCATTCTAGATTTTGCGTGGAGTAAGGGAAGCATGCCCTTCTCTCCCCTCACCTTAGGCCTTCCTGTGTCACCTCAGTGAGGTGTAACCTGAGATTCTCTTGTGAGGACAGGGATTCTCTTGTGAGGACAGGGATAGAAAGACCAACCATAAACTACAAACACCTGTCTATCCCCACACTTTATCCCCCTATGATAGGATTTTTTATAATAATAACAAGACAAAGCAAAGAGAGGTAGAAAACCACAAGTTATTTTGAATTCTACGGAATCCAGATCAAAATGAGACAAAAGAAGGGACATGAGAGGAATTGTCAATGTTGTCTCATCAGTCGTCGACTCATTATTTTTCTTCTGAATCATATTTTGGGCTACAGTTCCCAGGTTAGCCCCACTATAGGGGTCCGTCATCATGGTAGACATTCGTTATTGAGGCTCACTCTACAACTGGCACCTGCTGGGGATCAGGAAAGAGTGTCAGGAGTCTAGCCCCATGGGGCTCAGGGTTGAGGACAGGTTGAGGGAGAAGTTACAATAGGACAGACTGAGGACACGGTGACTTTCTGTGGGATAATTGAAGGATAGCAACAGATGGGCAAGGATCCAGGCTCTACCAGCCAGATCTGATGATTCATGTGGGTTTCCTGTGTGTAAGCCAGGAAACGCGTTTCAGACACATCCCCCAAGGCTGCTCTCATAGACTCCAGAACAGGACCCAGCAGTACTGCAATAGGTTTTTGTCCCCGGTTGTCATCCTGCAGGTCATCCTGCCTGTTTCATTGGGGGAAATCAGAGAGTGCATCCCTTCAGGTGGGCCGCCTTTCAACCCAAGAGCTAGAGCGATGCCTCCAGAAGGACAGTTCCTGATCATCAGTGTCCACCTACTTGGATAATGAGGACAAGGACCCATTTTGGGTAGATGTCCTGGGGGCATTTTGATAACCATGTGGAGGCAGTGTGTGCCCGCTGAGGGCAGAGAACAGCAACAAAGTTCTCAGAACGCCTGGGCTGTGCAGGTACTTCTCAGGGATGATGAGTATTCCTGAAGGTCCTTTTTGGGGAAAGAAAAACAGGATATGGATGGGGTTGATGAAGGAAAGTTCCCTAGGGACTGGTGAGATCTCCTCTACACATAGACAATGTTATCTCCTTCTGGTTGGCTGCATGGAGAATATGAGAAATTAGAGAATGAAGAAATAACCATATATATCCCTGAGTGAATCTAGAGAGGCTAGAGGGGAAAGCCCCTATCTCAAGAGAAAGCCCCTCCCTCCCAACTGCTCCTGCTCCTGGGTCTGATTTGTGTCTGTGGTTCTTGACGGCACTATGCTGATGTGGGCACCCCCTGTTTTCCCGAGAACCTCAAGAGCACTGAAGTATCTGATCCTTCTGTCCTAAGCACTCCCTGGTGCCCTGAGAACCACTGTGCCCTGAGAGCCGCCTCGTGTTCTGAGTGAGTCCTGGTGACTTGAGCACCTGTTGGGGATCTGAGCTCCCTCTGGTGACCAGAGGGCCTCCTGGGGCATCAAGCACCCCTGAAGCCCAGCTACTCTTGTGTCCCTGCAGGAAAGTTTGTGTCTCGGCTCACCCCAAGAGTGTACACACTCGATACACTCATTAGAGTAACACACAGTAGTGTCCTCAGCGCTCAGCCTGTTCATCTGCAGAATCAGCATGTTCTTGCCATTATCTCAGGAGATGGTGATTTGGCCCTTCACAGTGTCTTCGTAGTATATGTAACTACCACCACTCACAATGGCGGAGACCCACTGCAGCCCCTTCCCTAGAGCCTGGCAGACCCAACTCATGCCTTAGTCACTGAAAGTGAACCCAGAGGCTGCACAGGAGTGTCTCAGGGACTCCCCAGGCTTCACTAGATCTCCTCCAGACTCCACCAGCGGCACCTCCCACTGGACACCTGCAGACACAAGACATTCTGGTCAGGAAACTGTCCTTCACTCACTGTTTTACTTACTCATATCTAATTTCTTATTCAATGTCTCTTGTTCTCTGTAAATTACCTTTGAAAAGAGTAACAGGGAAAACCCAGCTAAGAATAAACTCCATCATGAGCTGTCTGTGTTCTGTCCTGAACACTGAATGGAAAACCTGGGAATCCTGAGACTGGGGCTCCCATCCCAGCTGCAGGCTTGGGGCTGGGCTTGTTTAATCAGCAGAAGGTGAACCCTATTTGTATGACCCTTGACTATGTAGCCAGCATGGTATCTATACTGACAGAGAGGACAGTAACCAGAGCAGCTGTGACTGCCTTTGATTTGGTGATACTGAAAGGATTTGGGAAAAGATGAAGTTTGATTATATGATTTTCAGAGTACCTGCTTGATTTCCATTTACCAGTTTGATTTCACATAATCAAACATATCAGGGGTGTAGGTAACATTTTTCCTCTTAAAGTAACATAATCCTACACTCAGAATTGTGGAGGGTTTGTGAGGTGTCCAAGAACACTCGGGTAAGAGTGAGCCCCAGGATTTGGACCTGTGCTTCTACCACAGGATCTACAACCCACCCTGAGCCCCCTGCAGGACAGAATGCACAGGCTCATGGGGAACGTGAGATACTGCCTGTAGTGAGAACAAGATAACTTTGTTCTAGAATTTATCTGAAATACAGTGTCAGGGTGCATGCAAGTGTTCTTTCAAGTCTCTATGGTTTCACTGTCACTGGGTTCATCCCAAGGCATCTCTGGGAGTATTTGTAATAGTTTTGATGAGTGTGCTTGATCAGGATGAACTGCACCAGGCAGAGAGTGTGATATGAGAAACACGGTGTCAGAATCAACAATATCCAGAACAAGAAAGTCCATTTTCCACAACATTTCCTGTATTTGCAATTCTTCCTTCCTCATTCCTTCTTCACTCTGTCCTCATATTACTATTGATCTTCATGTTACCTCACACTAGCTTTAATTTTCTAGAATATATAATTTTGTAATTGTATGAAATGTACCTTTATTTCTAGGGCTTCTATTGCTGAGCCAAATACTTGACAATACCCCCATATTTATTATGTTATTTTGTGATGGGCAGATTTCCAAAGATGACTTAGAGCACAATATGTCCACTTTTAAGCCGATGATTGGGCTTGGAATTTTTCCCATGTTTCTGTATTTTATTTTCATTTATGTACTTATTTATTTATCTATTTATTTTAGTTACCATACAGTACATCATTAGTTTTGATGTAGTGTTTCTGTATTTCAGTAAACTCACTACTCAGATTAGAGTTGCAATAGCTAAAGAAATAAATAGAACAAACTTCAGATCAACAAATTTATGTCGATATATCTTCTAATTTTGTCATGAGACAAACAATAAACTTAAACTCTCAGGAGTGAAAAGTACTTACAGGGGCTAAGAACCAGCATCTTGGCATATTGTGAATGCAGATCCCTGATGACAAATAAACTATCACAAGGTTTAGATAGAATATTTAATGGATTTCTTGTCATCATGTGAGCTAAAGGTGTTATAGTGTGAGGTTCTCCAGGACCATATCATTAAATCAATCCTGTCCTCATATATTCCTATCCTGTAGGATGGGCACGAATCATGAAAAGCCTCCCCACACTCCATCGGTCCTGACAGGATGGGAGGACGATGACTCAGAGTAGGAATACATGGAGATCCACGCATCCTGTGTCCACCACAGAAATAAAGAATTTATCTGCCGAGGAAGCCCTCAGAAGCAGCATCCTGGGGTCACAGGTGGAGCCCCATAGGATCTGGGAGAGGAGCAGACGTTACCATCTCAGTTCTGTTGAGGACCACACACACTTTTCACATGGAATGAGAGCCTTAGACTTCAGGGAAAGGCAGGGAAACAGGAAGCTGAGGACACCCAGGGACCACTGGAGCTGTGTGAGTGGACAACCGGGCAGAACAGAATGCCTGTATACCCAGAGACAGGCAAGAATACATGGACCTGGACCACTGGTGGCCGAGGGGCAGTGACACATGAAGGCCTCCCCCGACCCAGGTTCCTGGGAACACCTGAAGCTAAGGCTACGCCATCAAGTCAGAGTCCTTGTAGCCTGAAGCCTTCCACCACAGTAACAACTGTCACCTGAGTAGAGCAGAGGAGTGTACTGGAGAGTGGAAGTAGATTCTACATGGGGGAGCTCAAGGACATCACAGTGCTGATCACGGAACAAAAACAAGAGTTCTCTGGAGGAATCTGAACTCTTGTGTGGCTAAAGCAGAGACACATTTCACTGCTGCTACCCAGGCAGCCCGTTTTCCAGTGGATCCAGGAAGAGTCACACGCTCCACAGCATAGGCCTCACAAAGAGAGGGTGTGATCATCTACAGGAAGCATAAACATAACAACATAATACCAAGTGCCTTGTGCATGGTAGACACTCATGAAACCCCACCATAATTTCAGGGGTTCCGTACTGTTAGTGAACCTCTCTGTTCCACCCGCCCCTCTATTCTCTTGTGGTTCAAGTCCTGGGTGTGCAAGTTTGGGGACAGCAGCTCCATGTACAAATCATGTGGAAATTTTTCAAAACTGAGTCACTCCACTGTATTTGGTAATTCGAGCTGCTCCACTCATCGTGAGTGGATTTAACTTCCCTGAAACACGTTCACTACCAGATATGCTCACGTGTAAAAGACATAATAGGATGGCAGATCTGTCAAATTTAGTTATCACTCCAATCAGTGTCACCTCCCTGGGAACTTCCTGGGAGAACCCTCACCACTCAGTGACACATTTACATAAGCAACACCTTCTCTGATCCTGCAATGACACTTCACACCTGTTTGACAGGGGCAGTTCACCCACTTTAACCTGTGTCCTCATCACTGCATTCAATGATTTAGATCAGTGCTCCGTGAAGGCGCTTCTCTCGTTGTCTTCATGAACAGAGCTGTGGATGCAGGATCTTGTCCCCTGGCTCCCCTATAGGTTGTTAGTGTGAATTAAATAATAAATACATTACCTGCCTGATAGAGGGATTGAAGACCATGAGAAGTTGGCAGATCCAGTTATGGGGGCATATGTGTGCGCTGCGTTAGGGTCTGGAAGAGTGGGTTGACCAGCTCGGGGACTGTAGATGGGAAGAGACATTCACAGCATCCACGTCCAGGGGTATCTCAAACTCACAATTTGTTCTCTGGGTCCTTAATCTGCACAGGCAGAGGTGAGTGTCCACCCTGGCTCCAGGGTGTGTGTGCACCTGGATAGAGAGAAGCTGACATCACTGCTCAGAGGGAAGGCAATGAATAGGAGTGTTTACATTTATGTGGGTGCAGGTGGGTTGCTATGGGATTCTCATCCCCAGGAACGAAACAACTGGCATGTGGGGGTAACAGGTGTCTGTGATGTGGACATTGTCAATGACAACTCTGGCTGGATACTAGGGTGTGTTCCCTGGTTAGTTCAGAGACCCATTAAGCAAAGAATTGCATCAACCTCTGAGAGGAGAACACAGGCAGTAACCTCTTAGATCCCCAACTGCAGCAATTTCTTGCAAGATGGGTGTCTAAAAGCAAGAAAAACACAAAGAGAAAGGAATTTTGGGACTTCACCAAGTTAAAAATCTTCTGCAATGCAAAGGAAACAGTCAACAAAACTAAAAGGCAACCTATGGAATGGGAGAAGATATTTGCAAATGACAGTACAGACAAAGGTTTGATATCCAAGATCTATTAAGAATTTACCAGACTAAACACCCTAAAAACAAATAATCCAGTCAAGAAATGGGCAGAAGACATGAATAGACACTTCTCCAGAGAGACATACAAGTGGCCAACAGACACATGAAAAAATGCTCCACATCTCTTGTCGCCATGGAAATGTCAATCAAAACCACAATGAGATATCACCTTTCATGAGTTAGAAAGGCTAAAATTAACAAGACAGGGAACAACAAATGTGGAGAGGATGTGGAGAAAGGGGAACTCTCTTACACTGTTGGTAGGAATGCAAGTTGATACAACCACTTTGGAAATCAGTATCTAGATTCCTCCAAAAGTTAAAAATAGAACTACCCTATGACTTAGCAAATGCACTACTGGGTATTTACCCAAAGATACAGATGTAGTGAAAAAAGGGGCACATGAATCCCAATATTCATAGGATTAATGTCCACAATAGTGAAACCGTGGAAGGAGCTGAGATGTCCTTCCACATGTGAATGGATAAAGAAGATATGGTCCATATACACACTGGAATATTACTCAGTCATCAGAAAGGATGAATACCTACCATTTCATTGACTTGGATGGAACCAGAGGGTGTTATCTGAAGTAGAATAAGTCAAGCAGAGAAAGATAATTATTCTATGTGGAACATAAGGAATAGTGAGGAGGACTACAGAGAAAGTCAATTATCTTACGGTTTTACTTACTCGTGCAGCATAAGGAATAACACAGAGGACATTAAGAGATTAAAGGAAAACTGAATTGTGGTAAATTGGAGGGGAATATGAATCATGAGAGACTGTGGACTCTGAGAAACAAACTGAGGGTTTGGGAGTGGAGGGGATGGAGGGATGTGTGAACCTGGTGGTGGGTATTAAGGAGGACACGCATTGCATGGAGCACTGGGTGTGGTGCATAAACAGTGTATCTTGGAACACTAAAAAATGAAAAAAAAATCTGGGAGGGAGACAAACCATGAGAGACTCTGGATTCTGGGAAACAAACAAGGATTACAGAAATGAGGGTGGTGTGGGATGCGGCAGCCAGGTGATGGGTATTAAGGAGGGCAGGTGATGTGATGAGCACTGGGTGTTATACACAACTAATGAAATTTTGAACACTACATCAAAAACTGATGATGTACTATATGTTGGCTAAGTGAACATTAAAAAAGAATACAGACTTTTTCCACGTTTTTTAAAAATTTCTTTTCAGTGTCGCAGAATTCATTGTTCATGCACCAAGGAAATAAGGGCTTTGAATGACACACTGGACCATATAGACTTCTTTGTTATTTATTTGGGGCCTTTCTCTTTCATTTTGATAAACGTAGGTAGAGGATTCTCAGGTCTATTGTGTTTTTTTCCCCCTAAAGTATCACCTGACGTGATGAGCACAGTGTTTTATGCTTAACAGATGGAGCGTTGAATATTATATCAAAAGTCAATGATGTCCTATACCTTGGCTAATTGAGTTAAAAAAAAAATATATGCAGACCCTGGTTTCTTTGATCTGTTCTGTTTTCTTAGTTTCTATACAGTCTCTTTCTGCTCCAATCTTGCTATTTCCTTCCTTCTGCTATATTGAGGATCAGTTGCTCTTTCTCTAGCAGCTTTAGGTGTAATGTTAGGTTGTTTATTTGATATTTTTCTTGCTTCTTGAGGTGCTCCTGTATGCTGTGTGTTTCTGTCTTAGGACCACCTTTGCTGCAGAGAACTTACAGGGTGGTAATAGAGGTTTTCTACTCTTTTCTTAAATTTATTTTTTTCCCACAGTGGAGGTTGTGTGTGTGTGTGTGTGTGTGTGTGTGTGTGATCTTCTGGCTCTGCTGGAGGTTCTTGCAATCCACAGTGACACTGAGATTCTTATAAAGGTTTTGTTGACTTGCATCAGGATATTTGTAATATACTGGTATTTAAGGACAAGAGTAAACTAACATAACTGACACTTTAACTGACACTTTTTTTTTTGCATGTTAGTATATTTTTCTTCCTGTTACAACTAAGTTTCTAAGTCAGAGAGTGAATAGGTAAGCACAGAATAATGTCAAGGAGGCTCCCTTGGGGAAACTGCTCTATGGAGAGGAAACCCCAGACCCTGACAGGAAACGTGCCATAGACTCCCTCTGCACCTGCTCCTGCGATTAAAGACAGAATTCGTGAGTAATGTACACCTTCTGCTGGTCTGTTATTCTTGTAGTTTGAGGTTTGTGTCTGTGCTCACACTGATGTCCCCTCACTGTGTCTGTTGCACAGTAATACACGGCTGTGTCCTTGGCTCTCAGGCTGTTCATCCCTTCCCTGGAGGCTGTTGGACCCAGTACATGGCATAGCTACTGAAGGTGAATCCAGAGGCTGCACAGGAGAGTCTCAGAGACCCCCCAGGCTTCACCAGGTCTCCCCCAGACTCCACCAGCTGCACCTCACACTGGACACCTGCAGACAGAAGACATCCTGGTCAGGAAACTGTCACACACCCACTGTTTTTCTCGTATCTACTCTCACACTTGAGGTCCCTTATTTTCTATAAACTACCTTTTAAAAGAGCAGCAAGGAAAACCCAGCTGAGCACAAACTCCATGGTGAGTTTTCTCTATTCTGTCCTGATTAGTGAATGGGAACAGCTGGAAATACCGTGGCTGGGGCTCCTCTCCCAGCTGCAGGGTCCAGACTGGGCTGTTTAAATTAGCAGAGGGAGGGCCCTATTTGCATGTCCTCTGACTATATATCCAGCTTGGGATCTAAGCTGATAGAGAGGGCAGTGACCAGAGCAGGTGTGACTTCTGTGACTTTGTGGCATTGACAGGATTTGGGAAAAATTATTTTATTTATTATACGATTTTCCAGAGTACACACTTGGCCTCTGGTGTTCCTTTTACACATTCACCCACATCTTGGGGTTTGTTTCATGTTACGCCATAAAGAGTTTTGAACGTACACCCAGAATTATAGATGTTGTCAGGTGGTCAAGAGCATGTGTGGCATGTGAGCCCCACGAATTGGCCTGGGCTCCTCTCCCCCCAGACCTCCTGTCCTCTGAATCACCTGCAGGACAGAGTGGGCAGGTTCATGAGGAAGGTGGAACCCCTGCTGTGATGGGGAAAGATGACTTTGCTTCTTTTAGATTTTCTGTAAAAAAAGAGAGTATTAGTGTTTGTGCAGTTCTATTTTCAAGTCTCTAACATTTCACTATCTCTACGTTCCTCCCAAGTCTCTGGGATTATCTGCAATAGCTGTGATGCATGTCCTTGACACAGGACGACTGCACACACTGTAGGTAAACCCTGCCTTCAGAATCAACATTACCCAGAGCAAGCAAATGAATTTTCCACAAAATTTCCTGTATTTTCTTTGCAATTATTCCTTCCTCATTCCTTCTTCACTCTGTCCCCACATTACTATTGATCTTCATGTTACCTTATATTAGCTTTAATTTTCTAGAATATATAATTTTGTGATTGTATTAAATGTACCTTTATTTCTAGGGCTTCTATTGATGAATCAAATACTTGGCAATACCACAATATTTATTATGGTTTTTTTTTTTTTTATGATGGGCAGCTTTCCAAAGATGACATAGAGCACAATATGTCCACTTTTTAAAAAATTTCTTTTCAGTGTTCCAGAATTCATTGTTTATGCACCACATCCAGTGCTCCAACCACTACATGTCCTCCTTAATACCCACCACCAGGCTCATGCAACCCACCACTCTCTCCCCTCCAAAACCCTGTTTGTTTCTCAGAGTCCACATTCTCTCATGTTTCATCCCCCCCCTGCAATTTCCCACAATTCACTTTTCCTTTCCTTCTCCTAATGTCCTCTATGTTATTTCTTATGCTCCACAAGTAAGTGAAACCATATGATAATTGACTCTCTCTGCTTGACTTATTTCACTCAGCATAATCTCCGCCAGTCCCGTCCATGTTGATACAAAAGGATATTCAAACTTTTTGATGGAGGCATAATACTTCATAGTGCATATGGACCTCATATTCTTTATCTGTTCGTCTGTTGAAGGGCATCTTGGCTTTTCCACAGTTTGGCGACTGTTGCCATTGTTGCTATGAATATTGGGGTACAGGTGGTTCTTCTTTCCACTACATTTCTATCTTTGGGGTAAACACCAGTAGTGCAATTGGAGGGTCATAGGGAAGCTGTTTTTAATTTCTTAAGGAATCTCCACTCTATTTTCCAAAGTGGCTGCACTAACTTGCATTCCAACCGACAGTGTAAAAAGGTTCCCCTTTCTCCACATCCTCTCCGACACACGTTGTTTACTGTCTTGTTAATTTTGGCCATTCGAAGTGGTGTAAGGTGTTATCTCAATGTGGTTTTGATTTGAATCTCCCTGATGGCTAGTGATGATGAACATTTTTTCATGTGTCTGTTAGCCATTTGTATGTCTTCATTGGAGAAGTGTCTGTCCATGTTTTCTGCCCTTTTTTGACATGATTATCTGTTTTGTGTGTGTTGAGTTTGAGGAGTTCTTTATACATCCTGGATATAAGCCCTTTGTACTATCGTTTGTGAATATCTTCTCCCATTCCATGGGTTGCCTCATTTTGTTGATTTTTTCCTTTCCTGTACAAAACCTTTTGATATTGATGAAGTCCCAAGAGTTCGTTTTTGCTTTTGTTTCCTTTGCCTTTGGATACACGTCATGAGAGTAGTTGCTGTGGCCATTGTCGAAAAGGTTACTGCCTATGTTCTCCTCTAGGATTCTGATAGATTCCTGTCTCACGTTGAGGTCTTTTATCCATTTCACTTTATCTTTGTGTATGGTGTAAGAGAATGGTCAAGTGTCATTCTTCTACACATAGCTTTCCAATTTTCCCAGCACCATTTATTGAAGAGAGTATCTTTTCTCCACTGTATATTTTTTCCTGCTCTGTCGAAGATTGGTTGACCATAAAGTTGTGGGTCCATATCTGGGCTCTCTACTCTGTTCCACTGGTCTATGTGTCTGTTTATGTGCAAGCACCATGCTGTCTTTGTGACAATAGTTTTGTAGTAAAGCTTGAAATCAGGAAACGTGATGCCTGCAGTGTGGTTTTTCTTTTTCAACATTTCCGTAGCAATTCCACATGTTTTCTGGTCCCATACAAATTTTAGGATTGTTTGTTCGAGCACAAAATGATGAAAAACATCCCATGCTCATGGATTGGAAGAATAAACATTGTTAAAATATCTGTACTGCCCAGAACAATCTATAATTCCAGTGCCATCCTGATCAAAATTCCCCTAGCATTTTTCAAAACAAGGACTTTGAATGACACACTCGATCAGACTGATTTCTTATTTTATGTTTTATTTTTTAATTAATTAATTAATTAATTAATTAATTTTATATCTTTTCAGCGTAACAGTATTCATTGATTTTGCACCAAACCCAGTGCTCCATGCAATACGTGCCCTCCTTAATACCCACAACCTGGCTCCCCCAACCTCCCACGCCCTGCCCCTTCAAAACCCTCAGGTTGTTTTTCAGAGTCCATAGTCTTTCATGGTTCACCTCCCCTTCCAATTTCCCTCAACTCCCTTCTCCTCTCCATCTCCCCATGTCCTCCATGTTATTTGTTATGCTCCACAAATAAGTGAAACCATATGATACTTGGCTCTCTCTGCTTGACTTATTTCACTCAGCATAATCTCTTCCAGTACCACCCATGTTGCTACAAAAGTTGGGTATTCATCCTTTCTGATGGAGACATAATACTCCATAGTGTATATGGACCACATCTTCTATGTTTTAATTTTTTTTATTTGAATTCAGTTCAGTTAACACATAGTGCATTACTGGTTTCAGACGTAGAATTTATTGATTCATCAGTTGTGTGTAACACTTAGTGCTCTTTCCATCAAGTGTCCTCCTTAATGCCCATCGGACAGTTACCATCCTCCCCCCAGCCACTCCTAGTTTAAAACAAAATTTTGAGTATAATATCAGGATTTGGATTTGGGAGTGTTCCTCCTAGAATTCTACCTTTATTTATTTATTTATTTATTCTCACAATATTATCTGCTTAAATTCCTTTTTAATTTATGTTCATTTACCACCATATATACATCACTTGTTTTTGATGTGGTGTTCAACAATTCATTATTTTTTTTTTCAGACACTTTTCCTTGCTTTAATATTTTTTGTCTTTTTCTGCTTTTGAAATGAACTCTCAATTACAAAATATCAAACTACATTCAAAAATGCCAGCCACTGGCACACTACGGAGAAGCTCACAAGTAAGGACAGATCACAGCGGCAGGTGGCAAGAGGTGGGATGTGATCGAAGTAGTGGTTACGAATGTTTACAGGAAGCTAAAACTATCCAACAGGTTGTGCCCTAATGTTAGCACAGGTTAGACTAGTCACTACCTTGGTGAGCGGCCTCATTGTTTGGGTTGAGATTCTACACGGCAATACGACTTCTTCCAGTTAAGAGTTCTTGGCTTTGCACCAATCACAGCATGGCCGGAGGCCCCCCGACCAGTCTATTAGTTTTTCAAAATGCTGTTGTAGACCTGATAGATGTACTGGGAGACTTCAGGAGCACTGCACTTCAGTGACAGCATATAATTTGGGTTTCCTGGCTGGATACGTAGCTCAGCCAAAATCCAAACACCATTAGTGAGCTTCAGGGACTGGTACAGCATGTCCTGCCCTTCCACATTCCTCTTGGCAATAGTATAAACATTATTGTTTTGCAATTTGCTGGAAACAGTGTCAGCATTTAAATGACATTCCTTAATCTGAAACTGAAGTTCATTTTCATTGGGAATATCCTTCCATGTGGCAAGGAAGACCTGGAGCTCCATTTTGCCATCTTCTACAAAAAGCACATTGAGTGGGATGAGGCAGCTGAAGTAAAAGACATCAATATTGTTTTTCACAGCCACCTGCAGGTTATTCAGAGGTTCCATCTTCATGACTGGGCCCAAGGTGTTGAGAGGCAGGGAGACGTCAATGCTCTGGTTTGGCATCAGTGGTGTATGGGTGGCCAGAGGAGTGCTAGGGATGACACCAAAGCTATTCTTGTTAAACTGGATTGCAAAGTCTGTCATGTGCTGCAAAGCTTTGTTGGTGAAGTTCATTTCCATATAGATGTGCCCTTGGCGGTAAGTAAATGTTCCGGAAATCTCCAAGTCTTTAGCTTTTACTGCAGGCAGCCAGACAGCCTTAGGAGCCACATATCCACCAGGTGCCATGCCTATTCCCGTGGAGAGTTCAAACAGGTCATTCAGACCACTGCTGACCACAGCAGGAGTAGGTAAGGAGCAAAGGTTGCAGGCACTGATGAGGGGATGAAGGACTGTCCCACTGCCAGACTTCCTCCAATGCCCCCGCCAAGGTCACTGCCAAGCAAACTATCTAGTCCTCCTCCCATCTGCATCGAGGACACCTGTGGCACATTGACTGGGGGACCGAGGTCAAGGTTTAAAAGGTCTCCTAGAAGGTCACCTTGAGAGGGGATGACCTGAGGCTGTTCCAGGTTCGTGGTAGTAGTGGTGCAGTCACCTGCATGAGTGCTCCCGTGATGTATTGGCAAGTGTTTGCGATGGATTCCATGATTTCCTTCCACAAAAGCATTGGGAGGCTTATGGTACACAGAAGCCAAAGATCCAATGTGGCAGATCAGCTCATCCAGCAGACTTGGCTTGATAAAATCTGTCTCCTCAGAGATCAGTGGCTTCTCAGACAAGACTACTTCTTTGGCTGTGACAGGGTCCATTGAGAGAAGGTGCCAATAATATAGCCCCAGTCTCGAAGGTCAGGATTATCAGAATCCTGTGTTGCCAAACTCAAGACTTGCTGTACCAGCTCCTGTGTTTCTGATGGCTTCTTGAGAAACAGCTTCACGATGGCAGTAAGCAGAGTGAGCTTCACCTGGGTGCTCTCGTCATGAAAACCCTCCAGGAAGCTCTCTAGTAACTCATCTGCATTGTCAATTCTCTCAGCATATTCTCCTACAATCCAAATCATAGCTGCTCGGGCGTCTGGTTCATCCAGAGAGTCTAAATTCTCACACAGAGTGGCAATGATACTTTCATATTTGATGGGGTATTTGCAAAAGATGTCCCTGATGACGACAATTGCCTCTTGGACCACATAATTTACTTTGGTCTGGATGAGATCAAGCAATGTGCTCACACAACGCTCTGAAGATTGCTCCACTTTGATGGTGCACCGCCCGATGGCCCGCACAGCCTTGCGAACAAAGTCAACATCCACTTCTGTGGCATATTCCTTTAACTCTGCCAGAACCTGAGCAATGTTGGCTTGGGATGCTAAATGTATCATGATGTCCAATTTCTCTAGTTTAACATAGATGGGATCATTGTACTTCACAAAGAAGACTTTGATTTCCTGCTTCAAGATTTCAGGCCTTTTCTGGACAATTAGATTGATATTCCTCAGGGTGACGTACTGCACCTCTGGCTCCCCAGACAACAAAGTGACAAGTGGAGGGGCCAACTTCTTCAGCAGCATATTGTAGTAGTCAGAGTCCTTGGGTAACAACTCTAGAAACTTTATTAGGACTTTTACCTCTGAAAGCACCACTGCTGAGTTGGCATGAGACAGCCGGGGAGTTACACGTTCACAGATGCTCTGAGCCTCCTGGTCATCTTTAGGGTTGTAATTAGATAGGCAGTCCAAGATGAAAATCTGGCCCCATTCAGTGCACTCATTCAGGGCTGTCAGCAGCTTGTTAATGTTGTGTGGGTTCAGATCGAGTAGGTTGCTGTTTGGGTGAGATTCACTGATTTCAGATAATGCTGCTACAGCATTAGCCACCACCATTGGATTTGAATCTGCTATGAGATCCCGCAGAGAATCCAGAAATCCCTGATCTTCCACCATTTGGGCATTGATATCATGGAGTTTTGCCACACATACCGCTGCTGTTTTCCGAACATAGGGATCTTCATCCTTCAAGCACTTGCGGAGAGGCTCACAGAGATATTCTGTAATCTTGTCCACCTGGATGCACCCCATGGTCCTGACTGCTAAGGCCTGAATTAGAGGATTGGGATCTTCACAGTCCTTCACAAAGCTGTTAACAGCCATGATGGCCATGTCTGGCTGACTCTTGGCGTAGTTCATCAAATAGAGATAAACAAGTTTCTTTAATTCCAGGTTGTCAGTTTGCATACAGTTCACTACATCTGGAAACAGAGAACTAATGTCCTTTCTTACAGTCATGGCAGCAATCACTTTCTTCACAGCCTCCTTCCTCTTTTCTTTCTTTTCATTGTTGAGTTCAGCCTTTAATTCAAAGATTTCTCCTTTTTTATTCCTTGTGAAGTACTTGGAGTCAGTCATGGTTCTGGCTCTTTAATCTGCACCGGAGGCGAGGGCGAGGGTGGCGGCAGCAGCCAGAGAGCACGGCCCAAGTGGTGTTGTAATAGTTTCCAGCATGTCACGACTCCTTCTCCAGGTCTAAGCCACTGCACAAAACCCACTTTGCCAGGGACAAAGATGGTGGACAGGAAACCAACAATTCATTATTTGTGTGTAATGCCCACTGCTCCTCCCAGCCTGTGCCCTCTTTATCGCTATGTTATCTATCCCCTGACCCCCACCCCTCCAAAATCCTGTTTGTTACACAGAGAAACATTGATTTCTGATTTTATTTATGTGGGCTTTCTCTTTTCTTTTTGATAAATTCAGGCAGAGGTTTCTCAATTTCATTTTATTTTTTTCCCAAAGAACCAGAATTTTTTTTTTTAAATCTGTTCCATTGTTTTTGGTTTTTATATTATTTATTTCTGCTCTAGTCTTTAGTATTTCCTTTTTTCTGCTGTATTTAGGCTATAGTCATTGTGCTTTCCCTAGCTCCTTCATGTGTAATGTTAGGCACTGTCTTTTTGACTTTTCTTGCTTCTTCAGGTCTTCCTGTGTGCTTTGTATTTCTGTCTTAGGACCACCTTTGCTACAGAAAAAATTAGGGGAATGTGATGAAGGTTTTGTACTCTTGCATGAGTGTGTGTGTGTGTGTGTGTGTGTGTCTGTGTGTCTGTGTGTTTAATTTTAAGGCTCCACATCCACAACACACCTGGTGGGGATTTAACTGCTTTCTGATGTTGCCAGTAACACTGATGCTCTGAGCTTTGTTTAACACAGTGACTGTGCCCCCCAAAAGACCCTTTCTTCTTTTACTTTGGATTGTTGATGCCTCTGTGGCCTCATGTCCAGCATGCACTTTATGCTGCTTCTATCAAGTTTGCACGTTGAGCAGGGTGGACCTGTGATGCACAGTGAGAGCATCTGGGATTCCTGTTAAGGCTCAATTGAGAGCACCGGTTTATTTATGATTCATTGGTATTTTGGGACAGCAATAAACAATGTGAGTTACTCTGTATTTTGTACATTTTAGTATAATTGTTTTCCCATGAGAACAAATTTTCAAAGTCAGAGAAGAGGTAAGCACAGAATCATGTGTGCAGAGAGGGTCCCTGAGGGAAACTGGTCTCCAGAGAGAAATCGCCAGATACTGACATGAAACCTACACATAACCACCATCTGCATCTGCTCCTGGGGCATAAGGACAGAAGTGGTGAGTGGTGTGCACCTCCTGGTGTTCCAGATCCCGTCCTACAGTGAGGTTTGTGTCTGGGCTGGAGACACTGTGGGTTATCAACAGCCAACCACAAGGGGCAATTTCAACTGATCTCTCAGTACACATCAATGGGAATCTTCAATAAAGGTATAAGAATGGAAGTATTAGTTAAACAATTAACGTCAGAACACCTCAGATCAGAAAGCATGCTGTTAGTTAAAGACAATTCTTCATCTCTGAAACGGAGATCATTGTACTTCTACACTCGTATTTATTGCCATGATGATATCAATTATACTTATCCCAATGCTTCACCCTTGGCATGTTTGGATTTTGTCATTTTGCTGGTTTATTCCAAAAGTGGAGGACTCTTCTATATTTCCACAGATTTACAAGCTCTTTACTGTGTTTCTGTCTGGGAGAAGTTAACAGATCATTTAGCTGGAAACCCTTGAGAGTAGACCAGCCCCCTTCCACCTCTTGTCCTGGATCATGAGTGCGTGGTTCTTGAGTCAGAGGGATTGTGAGTGCACCCTAATGATCCCAGTGCACATAAGCGTGTCACAAATCCTTGCAGAGATATAAGGACTCCTCTTCTCCCTTTCCCATTTATCCAACATGCAAGGAGTTACCCTCTCAGCATAACTACTACAGATTTTCCTGTTGAAAGGATATGTCGTCATACTTACTTCCTATACTTGAGCTCCTCACTCTGCTCGTTGGCTACAATATCCTGCTCTATTTATAGTATTCAGAGGTGAGCGGGAATCTTGAATCAAGCCCCTACGATCTATCAGGTGCCCTCAAACCGCTGAGTTTTTCACTCCAGAGAGTATAAATTCATAGGTTCTATTGTATGGGAAATGTCCCCTCTCTCCATAAGGTGAGGGTCAACTGCTTGTCCTTGGAGGAGTTGTCCTAGAAACGGTGTCTCTATATATTTCCAATTATATCGGATGTGAATCACTAATGAAATTGCCATTGGTCTGAGAATTGTCTACAGCAGGTATTGGATTTTAGTCATTCTGACAGGTACGAGGTGACATCTTACCATGGTTTTGATTTGTGCTTTCCTGATGATGACTGACATTGAGCGTCTTTTCATGTATCTGATAGTCATTTGGATGTCTTCTTTGGATAAATGTTTATTCCTTTCTTCTGTCCATTTCTTAGCTGCATTATTTAAGTGTTGAGTATGGTAAAATCTTTATAGGTTATGCATATTAAACTTTATCAGATACGAGTTTTGCAAATATCTTCTCCCATTTATGACTCATATGTGGGATTTATGAAGGAAAACAGATGAACATAAGGGAAGTGGGAGAAGAAAAAAAGGAGCGAGGGAAACAACATAAGTGACTCTTAGTAACTGAGAACAAACCACAGGTTGATGGAGGGAGATGAGTGAGGATTGGGGAGATGGATGATGAGCATGAAAGAAGGCACTTGTTGTGATGAACACTGGGTGTTGTATGTAAGGGATGCATCACTGAATTATACTCCAGAAACCAATATTACACTGTGTGGTAACTAATAAAATTTATATTGAAAATAAGAGGGGAGGTGGTTGGGAGGTTGGGTGAGCCTGGTGGTGGGTATTAAGCAGGGCATGTATTGAATGGAGCACTGGTTGTTGTGCATAAACAATGAATCCTGGAATACTGAAAAGAAATTAAATAAATAAATAAAATTTAAAAATATGTTAGTCACAGACACAAAAATAAAAACATAAGAAAAAAGAAGCAGGTACTGGAATACATGAGTGGTGACAGCTGGTGAAGACCAGGGAAAAAACACATACTAAACATGCATCCTCAATCTTGGGCTTGTTCCCTGCAGAGGAATGGGAGGTGCAAGGGAAGGCCAGCTGACACTTGTCCATGCTTCCTGAGTTCTCAGATGCACCGCTGTGAACCAGCCTGACCCAGAAGCTCAGGAAGACCACACTTGGGCAGGATGTGGGATGCAAGGTGTTTGGACAGTTGCCAGTGAGGTATGGGCACAGATGAGTTGGGAAATGCCAACCGATATGGCACCACACAGAGTCATGACTGTTTTAGTTAATTAATTTCTACAACCAGTCAGAAATCACATGGATAAATGCAAAAAGTTGAGTCTCATTACTCTAGAACCCAATTATTATGACCTTTGAGACATAATTTCTCTCTTTCAACCTAGAGAAACTATTCAAATTATTCTGAAACTTTAAAACCATTCACTAAATATATGAGCATAGATTTTCTGTGTTAGCCATTAAAAATACCTGCTTTTAATTGTTTTATGTTAGAAAAAACCATACCACATAACATGTAGAATCTTAAAATTTCGTGAAATGTAAAATGCAATGGTGACAAGCATATACACCACATGATTTCACACTGAATCATCTCCAACAGAGTCTCATTTCTTCCACCTCATCTGACGTGGACCAGCCCTACCATGATCAGGGCCTCAGGACTGGACCTTAGACTTGCCCCTCATAGGATGTCATCCCCACCTTTCCAAGAGCTTCCTTGTGTTACTGGTTTAATTGAGTAGAGTTGAGATACACAGAGTATATTAATGTTTACCAGTTGTGTTGTTCCTTTCTTCTCCCACGTACAAAGGACATATACAGAAGGCAACTATGTAAAAGTTAAAATAAAGCAAATGAATAGTCAAGAAGCAAAATTTTAAAGTAGGCAAACGACTCCCTAACCCTAAAAGCTATAAAACCTTAAAAATCTAAGGATTAGTTATGTTTCCCAGAATGAGTCACTTTATAGTAATAGGAGTTCAGGAATTTGGATCTTGGTAGCTTGTTAGCCATTCAGTTTTACTTAAGTGGTAATTAGTAAATCCCTGAATAATATCAGGTTTGTTTAATGGAAAAATCCTCCTGTGGTATGTTGTGAAGTTCAGGAGCATGAACACAATCACTGCTTGCAGTTATTTTTTAAGTTTTTATTTCAATTACAGTTATTGAACATAGGGCATATTTAACAAGACCCAAACCTACGTAGCCCACCTTCACCTGCCACCCCTCTGGTAACCGTCAGTCTGTTATCTGTAGTGAAGAGTGTGTTTTTTGTTTTCTCTCTTTCTTTCCCCCCCTTTCCTCATTTATTTTGTTTCTTAAATTCAACATATGAGCAAAATAATATGATATTTTTCTTTCACTGCTAATACACTTAGCGTAAATCTCTCCAGCTCCATCCAAGTCATCGGAAATGTCAAGATTTCATTCTTTTGTATGAGCGAGTAACATTCCACTCCCTCTGCATATACCATCTCTTCTTTATCATTCATCAATGAGTGGACACGTGGGCTGTTTCCTTAGTTTGGCTATTGTAAATAATTCTGCTGTTAATATAGGGTGTGAGGTTCTCTGTGAACTAGTCTTTTTGTGCTCTTTGATTAAATATCCAGTCATGTGATTGTCAGATCACAGTTTAGTTCTACTTTTAAGTATTTGGGGAATATACACCCTGTTTTCCAGAGTGGCTGCACCCTGCACACTCCACATCCAACCAGGGAATTCTGCAGGGCCTCAGTTCTAAGGAAGTGGTATCAGGTCTCATTTAACAAGCCCAGCAGAGCACACCTACTTAAAATTCCCCAGTTTTTGGCCAAGGACCGAACACAGACCACTGCAGGCAAGGATGGGCTCTGTAGACAACTGGCCTGAGGGCAAGTTTTGCTAAAACAGAACATCAGAGAACAAACAGTACACAGTACAAACCAGTACACACCAGAGACCTCTCTGAATCTCCAAACCCTCAACATAACTGCGTTTTATAATACAAAGAAGAACGTAGAATCTTAGACAAAATGACAATATGGAGGAATTCAGTTTCAGGTGCAGTTCTGATCAATCTCAGTTTAGGTTTTCTTAGATCAGTCCCTTTGACCCCACGGGGTGAGCAGAGGACTTCTGTTCTGTCTCCAGATCCAGTAGTTTCCATTCCTGAAAGGATCCTGTGCATCAAGAACTGCCATCCAGCCAAACCATTCACATTGCAGCAATGTCCACTGCAGTGGGATACTGAGTCCTGGTGACAATATCCTTGCCATTCTTGTCCTTTCAGAGCACCTATGACATCCTGCTCAAAGTGACTGTCTCATTGCTGACAAATGTTTTCTTCTCCTTGTGACTTGTTGGGTGATATTATGTGCCCGGACCTCAGGTGGCAACAGTCACTTACTGCAAAATGATATACTTATTGAATAATATTTACTGGGCTTTCCACATTAAAATAGCAGTTGGGATCATAGGACCATTGGATCAGAGGACGAAGGGAAATAAGGGTAAGATATTCTGAAATACAACAGCAGAGTGCCATTTTGAGCCTCAATATATAAAGCACTGGGTACTTATCACACCATCTTTGAATCAAGAAAATATTGAAGATATTTTAAAAAGGAATATATATTTATTGGTCCCCTTAGAAAGTTGAGGTCAAAGAGGAGTCCATCCCCCACACTACAGAGAGGCACAGACCTGGCTGAGTCTACAAGTCTTGCACAGAAACCTTGGATTTACATAGGAGTAAGTGTCCTTCTAGGTGATATTAGCATTGGATCCCTGCTGTGTAACAGGTTTCCTGTTTGAGTGGAGGTGAGTATCCTCCAACCCACTGAGAACCTGACGAGAACAAAGGTGCAAGAAGGAGGAAGAAACCCTTTCATTTCAATCTCATTGCCTGAACTGCTCATCTCCTCTTTTCCTATCCTACTCTTGGACTGAGCAATACATCAAGGGGTTCCCTGGTTCTCCATCCAACAGCCTGAGAATGATTTACTCCACCATCCCCCACCAGCATGTAGAGGACAGAGCATGGACTTCTCAGGCTCTCTTACCATGGGATCTAATTACATATGTTCTTTCTGCAGGTGAAATTTCAGCTGGAAATGAATAATAGTTCTACATTCTGTACATGCTTGTTGGCATATGGTATTCTCAGTCTTTTTGGATTGTAGCCATTCTTAGTGGAGGTGTAGTGGTATCTTGTGAGGATGAACGTACTGACGTATATAATTACCTCTTTCTAGAAGAACAGGACATTATGCTGATACATGCTCCTTGAAGAACTGCTAACATTAGTGCTACCATCATGGATATAGAGCATGTAGGGGTGGAGATGGCCACCCCATGCCCATTCCCATGTCCAGTTTGTGCATCACAATTTGTTAAGAGCTGTGGCAGATGCCTATAGATAAATCAGTCTTGGACTTTAAAATTTTGGAGGAAAGCCCTGCTATTCTTTGCAGATCATGATTCTTCTTTTGAGAAATAGCTGGAAGCCTCTTCCTGGATCTTAGGAACTACCGGCTCAAGCACGAGTCACTAGGTTTCCATGGAAATTGAGCTGTCCATCTTGAAGTGGGTGTTATTTGAATGTCCAAGCCATCAAGTGGAGCATGTACAGTGATACTCCATCAGCTGATGGAAGAAATGATCATGTCTGAAGAGATCCTGAAGACACAGGTAAGTCACGTGAAGTATTTTCTACATGCCCATGATCCCCTGTCCTGCTGTACCACTTTCTCTCTCCTAACCTACGTATATGGCCTCATGGGGAGAGTCCTGCCATTACTTCAGAGGGGAAGAAAAAGTTGAACCTGGTTCGCATTTGTTTCTGCATGATATTCAGACACCAGTTAAAGGTGGAACTCACTAGTCTTTTTTGAAAAAATTTTTTTTTAATCTCATTTTTAAAAATTATTTATTTTTTAAATTTCTTTTCAGTGTTACAGAATTCATTGTTTATGCACCACACCCAGTGCTCCATGTGATACGTTCTCTCCACAATATCCACCACCAGGCTCAACCAACCTTCTACCTCAGTCCCCTCCAAAACTTTCAGTTAGTTCCTCAGAGGGAACTCACTTGTCTTATCATGTTCTCCACCTCCCTAGAGCACCTGTTTTATACGACAGAAATTCTCTAATGAAGACAGGATTACAGCATTAATTCAGTGGCAACATCTTGCAAATTTGAGGCAAAGTTGAGATCCTTCTGGAATGAGGATGTTGGGCATCCTGTCAGGTAAAGGCCTGGCACGGCTTGAAGATTTGACTGACAACAGGGAGAATACAACATTGGTAGAGTACAAAAGCAGCTCTATATCCCAATTTTCAGTCTTTTCCAGTTACAAAAATGAGAACCTTAGCTATCATGCTTATGTCCTCCTTATTTTTTTTAAAATATATGTATTTTTTTTGTTTCCTGTCTTTTTCTTTGCCATGTAACATAAGACGTATTGACTTTATATCATTGCATTTAAGAATTCTTAACTATGCATCATAATATTTCAGTTGAATGATATCAATGAGAAGAGAAAACACCACTGAAGAGCTTCACCTCCTCTTCTGGGGAAGGTTTTAGATAGTTTTGGTTGTATGCAGTATACTTGTATAATATGTGGTGAAATTGTGACTGTGTTATTTTCTTTGTTTGCAGAATGAGAGTGATTAAGGCAATGCTTATGGAGGCCCAGTTTATGGGACGTTGATGGTTGATGGTTAACTTAGTGTGTCAGTGTGACAGGGATATGGTTAAGAGGATTGAACATTGTTTCTCTGGGTGTCTATGATGTTGCTTCTGGAATGGATTGGCATTTGCATCCATGGTCTCTCTGTACGTGGGCATCATCCAATCCATTAAGGGTCTGAGTAGAATAAAAGGCTGAGGGAGGAGGAATTCCCTGTTTACTTCCTGTGTGCATGCTTGAGCAGGGACACTGGTCACCTCCTGCTCTTGGATGCAGTTACACCTTCAGGTCCCCAGGATCTCCGACTAGACCCCACTGAGAATCTGATGAGACTTTCATCCCTGGCCGTCCTTGGTCTCCACCTTGTGATAGTAGATCATGCGACTTCTCAGACTCTTCAGCGATGTATGCCAATGAGCTATGGGTTCCTTTCCTCAGGAGAACTATGACTAATACATGGAGCTTCTGGTATGTTCTTGTGGCTTGTTGTAAGTGCCAAAATGTGTCAGACATATGAAGGGCTTAATCAAAGTTCTATGAATGAAGTGTCATGCTGTGTGTTTGGGACAAGAGCTGGGTGAGGATAATGAGGAGTGAAGAGATGATGAAAAGATCATGAGATCTAAGAAGAGAGGTACCCCTGGTCCTTGGACACTGATGGGGGAAGATAGGTTCTGCTCATCCTGGGGGCAATTCTTAAAGCCTTGAGGAAGAAAGAGTGCAGATTAGAGTCTCAAGACAATGTCATATTTCAAAAAACACAGAGCAATACTGATTTTGTCAAGAACAGTCTAATGAATGAGTACATTTGAAGTGAAAAATGAAAAATTAATTTATGTGGATATATTGTATAGTATGTGTAGTATAGTATGTGGATATATTGAAGTCAGTTAAGGATAATCCCAAATACTGATACTTTGTCCATTATCCAATTTTATTATTTGGGAACTATTTATAGAAGTATTTAATTGAGATATTTAATAAGGGTGTTTAATAGTATTAAAAAGTATTAAAATATTTAATAATAATATTCATTAAAATATTTAATAAATAGATTACCCTAGAGATTTTTAAACTATGCATTTATTTATAGTTATATATTAAAATCCAATTGCTTTGTAGTTAGAAATAGCAAAAAATATTCATAAAATCTGGAAGGATAAGAGGAAATAGTTGCACATTATTATTTCTTTGGAATATATATTTTTAATCTTTTGTTTCCAGAGAACATATAAAATATATTTTAGTGTAAAAAATATTTCACCTTGAATCTTAATGATTATAACATACAATACTAATAAAATATCAGAACCTGTACAAATCCACATCCCCCAAGCCCAGTACATACTTTTCTAGCTGAGAAGGAAAACAATTCACCTTCTTCACCAGCAGCTAGACCTACCCTGTATTTGGTGAGTCTTAGAGTCCCCTGGTGTCCCGAGTGCCCCCTGGTGACCCGAGTGCCCCCTGGTGTCCTGACTGTTCCTGCAGCCCAGCCTCTCCTGTGTCCCTGCAGGGAGGTTTGGGACTGGGCTCACATTGACATTCCCTCATTATGTCTCTACACAGTAATACAGGGCCAGGACCTTGGTGGCACTGAGATCAGTCGCTGCAAGAACTCGTTCTTGGATGTGACTCTGGAGATTGACATGAGGATCTTGTTGGATGGGCTGCCATGTGTGCTTTACCTATGAATTATAAACCAATTCACTGCCCCCAGTCACTTGGGGTTGGTGGATTCATTTCCACCAGAAATTACTGCATGGCGCGACGAATCCAGAGACAACATTGGTGAGGTGCAGGGTCTGTGAGCCCCTCACCGGTCATGAGCCTGACTCCTGAAGCAGCACCTGGGACAGGACACCTGGGCACAAGGCCGAGTCACTCATGACAGTCACAACCATCCCAATGGTCCCATGTCTGACATCTGGACCATCTCTTTGGGGAGCTGTCACCAGACACAGAGAAGGGCCCAGAAACTCAATTTCCTCCAGACCACAGCTCTGCCTTCCCCAGAGACCTCACCCTGTCTGAAGAGAGAGCTGTGAGCTCCTACTGCTTGAGAGTGGATTTTACCCTAGAGGTTGAGGAGAAGTTTGCATGTGTGGGAAGGAGCCTGTCTTTGGAAGTCTACAGGGACAGAGTCAGGCTCCTCTGGACCTTCCAGGAACACCTGTGGGTATCTCCTTGTTGAACTCACAAGGTATGTTGGTCTGGGATGGTTGAGTCCTTGGACTATGAGCTGTGTTGGAAGCAGGTCAATAGATGGCCTCACCTTCTGAGCATAAGAGTAAATGTTGAATAAACGAGTGATTCAAAATTAATTTATTATTTTTTATGATTTATTTCTTTTCAGCATAACAGTATTCATTGTTTTTTCACCACACCCAGTGCACCATGCAATCCGTGCCCTCCCCAGTACCCACCACCGAGTTCCCCCAACCTCCCACCCCCCGCCCCTTAGAAACCCTCAGGTTGTTTTTCAGAGTCCATGGTCTCTCATGGTTCACCTCCCCTTCCAATTTCCCTCAACTCGCTTCTCCTCTCCATCTACCCTTGTCCTCCATATTGTTTGTTATGCCCCACAAATAAGTGAAACCATATGATACTTGACTCTCTCTGCTTGACTTAATTTATTCTAAACTATTTTCAAAAGATATTTAAAGGGATCCGCACTTTGTAGCTACAGCTTTCCAAATGAACAACTACCTGCACAGCATGGTTGCATCTGGAGACCTTTGATCCTAATGGTCTCTGTTGATAGGCTTTGTCTGCCAAGATGTCTGCAAAACATGTAAGTGATATATTTGTCCTCAAGTGTATGGACACCAACACAAGGCACCATTTCTGTTCCTATGTTTGGAGGGTGCCTCCTTTGTCCTGAGAAATCCACCTCACAGAGGGGCCTGTTATCTCTTGGAGGAGGATCTTGCTTTAAAGAAAAGTGGGTAACTTTTCTCTTATGCAGCACAGAGATGATCATTAATTCAGGCATGGAGTTAATGACACTCAAATATTACCGTGAAGGAAATGGTGTTAATGACATGGAGATTATCAGGATCTAATCATTAGAGGTCTAATAAGAGATTGTGGGGGTTATGTTCATATTCCTGAAAGACCTGAAGCAAGAGGATAAATGCTGAGAGAGATGAATAGACTTCAAATAGAGTTCAGATAAGCATAGAACAGATAGATGACAGATGGATACTTAGATAAATTTACATTATTTTAAAAGACAATAGAGAAAGCCACTGACTTCTGTACATTGACTTTGTATCCTGCCACGTTACTGAATTGCTGTATGAGTTCTAGAAGTTTGGGGGTGGAGTCTTTCGGGTTTTCCATATAAAGAATCATGTCATCTGCGAAGAGAGAGAGTTTGACTTCTTTCTTGCCAATTTGGATACCTTTTATGTTTCTTTGTTGTCTCATTGCTGTTGCTAGGACTTCTAATACTATGTTGAACAAGAGTGGTGAGAGTGGGCATCCTTGTCATGTTCCTGATCTCAACGGGAAGGCTGCAAGCTTTTTCCCATTGAGGATGATACTTGCTGTGGATTGTTCATAGATAGATTTGATGAAGTTCAGGGATGTTCCCTCTATCCCTATACTTTGAAGCGTTTTAATCAGGAACGGATGCTGGATTTTGTCAAATGCTTTTTCTGCATCAATTGAGAGGACCATGTGGTTCTTCTCTCTTCTCTTATTGATTTGTTCTATCACATTGATTGATTTGTGAAAGTTGAACCATCCTTGTAACCCAGGGATGAATCCCACCTGGTCATGGTGGATAATCTTTTTAATGTGCTGTTGGATCCTGTTTGCTAGGATCTTGTTGAGAATCTTAGCAAAGTCAATGTACAGAAATCAGTGGCTTTCTTATACACTACCAATGAAAATACAGAAAGGCAAATTAGAGAATCAATTCCATTTACTATAGCACCAAGAACCATAAGATACCTTGGAATAAACCTAACCAAAGAGGTTAAGGATCTGTACTTGAGGAACTACAGAACAGTCATGAAAGAAATTGAAGAAGACACAAAAAGATGGAAGACCATTCCATGCTCTTGGATCGGAAGAATAAACATTGTTAAAATGTCTATACTGCCCAGAGCAATCTATACTTTTAATGCCATTCCGATCAAAATTCCACCGGTATTTTTCAAAGAGCTGGAGCGAATAATCCTAAAATTTGTAAGGAATCAGGAGACCCCGAATTTCTAAGGAAATGTTGAAAAACAAAAATAAAACTGGTGGCATCACGTTACCTGATTTCAAGCTTTACTACAAAGCTGTGATCACCAAGACAGCGTGGTACTGGCATAAAAACAGGCACATAGACCAGTGGAACAGAGTAGAGAGCCCAGATATGGACCCTCAACTCTATGGTCAAATAATCTTCCACAAAGCAGGAAAAAAATATATAGTGGGAAAAAGACAGTCTCTTCGATAAATGGTGCAGAGAAAATTGGACAGCTATGTTTAGAAGGATAAAACTTGACCATTATCTTACACCATACACATAGATAAGCTCAGAATGGATAAAAGACCTCAACGTGAGGCAGGAATCTATCAAAATCCTAGAGGAGAACATGGGCAGTAACCTCTTTGACATTGGCCACAGCAACTGCTTTCACAACGTCTCCAAAAGCAAAGGAAACAGAAGCGAAAATGAACTTTTGGGATTTCATCAAGATCAAAAGCTTCTGAACAGCAAAGGAAACAGTCAACAAAACACAGAGGCAACCCACGGAAGGGGAGAAGATATTCACAAAATACATTACAGAAAAAGAGCTGATACGCAAGATCTATAAGGAACTTCTCAAACTCAACACCCAAAAAACAGATAATCGTTTTTAAAAAATGGGCAGAAGAGAGGAAGAGACACTTCTCCAAAGAAAACATACAAATGGCTAACAGACACCTGAAAAAATGTTCATCATCACTAGCCATCAGGGGGATTCAAATCAAAACCACATTGAGATATCACCTTACACCAGTTAGAATGGCCAAAATTAACAACTCAGTAAACAAAAAGTGTTGGAGAGGATATGGAGAAAGGGGAAACCTCTTACACTGTTGGTGGGAATGCAAGTTGGTGCAGCCACTTTGGAAAACAGGGTGGAGATTCCTTAAGAAATTAAAAATAGATCTACCCTATGACCCTGTAATTGCACTACTGGGTATTTACCCCAAAGATACAGATGCAGTGAAAAGAAGGGCCATTTGTACCCCAATGTTCATAGCAGGAATGTCCACAGTCGATGAACTGTGGAAAGAGCCAAGATGCCCTTCAATGGCTGAATGGATAAAGAAGATATGGTTCATATATACAATGGAGTATTATGTCTCCATCAGAAAGGATGAATATCAAACTTTTGTATCAACATGGACCGGACTGGAGGAGACTATGCTGAGTGAAATAAGTCAAGCAGAGAGAGTCAATTATTATGTGGTTTCACTTACTTGTGGGACATTAGGAATAACACAGATGACATTAGGAGAAGGAAAGGAAAAGTGAATTGGGGTAAATCAAAGGGAGAGATGAACCTTGAGAATCTGTGCACTCTGAGAAACAAACTGAGTGTTTTGGAAGGGAGGGGGTGCGGGGATGGATGAGTCTGGTGGTCGGTGTTAAGGAGGGCATGCATTGTATGGAGCACTGGGCGTGGTGCATAAACAATGAATCTTGGAACTCTGAAAAAATAAAATAAAATTTAAAAAAGTTTTATATTCACTTTGGGGTGTGTGTGTGTGTGTGTGTGTGTGTGTGTGTGTGTGATCTTCAAACTCTGTACCCACACAACATCCTGGTGCAGGTTTCCTCTTCTTTCCCACATTGACATTAACATTGATACTGTGAGTATAGTTCAAGATTGAGACTGTACCAGAGCTGTTAATTCTCTTGCTTTGCATTGTTGATGACTTGGTAGACTCATATCCAGCACGCACTTTACATTGGTTTTGACAAGTTTGCACACTGGGCTGGGTGGTCCACTAATGAACAGAGAGAGTAGCTGGGACTCCTGTAAGGTTCAGATGACATACATGGGGGTATTTGTAATTCATTGGTAATTAGTAATTCACAGGCAAAGTTATATTATTGTGGATGCTTCACGGAGAAGTCGTGGTATTACAAATGGAAGAAAAAAAAATTAAATATCCCGGTGGACAGTGCAGCGTTTAGAGAGGAAATCCCTGAACTTAAAGGAAGCCCAACCCCACTGTACCTGCTCCTGGGTCTGATCTCTGCTGTGGATGCTGAGCGCTCTCTGCTGCCCTGAGTGCCCCTGCAGCTCAGCACATCCTGTGTCAACAGGGATTTTTCTGTCCTGGCTCACACTAAGGGCCCACACACAGTAATACAGGGTCGTGTCCTCTGCTCACAGGTTGTTCATCTGCAGGTACAGCGTGTTCTTGCCGTTGTCTCTGGAGATGGTGAATCGACCCTTCACAGAGTCTCCGTAGTTTGTGCTACTTCCATCATATCTAATCCATGAGACCCACTGCAACCCCTTTCCTGGAACTCGGCGGAACCAGTTCATGTTGTAGCTACTGAAGGTGAATCCAGAGGCTGCACAGGAGAGTCCCAGGGACCCCCCAGGCTACACCAGGTCTCCCCTAGACTCCACCAGCTGCACCTCACACTGAACACCTGCAGACACAAGACATCTCAGTCAGGAAACTGTCACACATCCTATGTTTCTCTCACTCATATCCACTCACATACTCAAATTTTTTTTCTCCATAAATCACCTTTTAAATGAGCAAGAAGGAAAACCCAGCCCAGTACAAATTCCATGGTGAGTTGTCTGTATACTGTCCTGATCACTGAATGAATACCTGTGTATCCCGGGTCTGGGGCTCCACTTCCAGCTGCAGGATCTTGGCTGTGCTGGTTAAATCAGCAGAGGGAAGGCCCTATTTGCATGTCCTCTGGCTATATATTCAGCTTGGGGATCTCTTCTGACAGAGAGGCAGAGACCGAAGCTGTTGGAATGCCTTTAATTTAGTGCTAATGACAAATTTTGAAAAAAAAAATTTCATTATATAACTTTCTAGTGTGTGTACTTGGGTTTTTAACGTGTCCATGAATACGGGGTGTTCGGGGTGAGATTGACCCCAGGATCTTGGTCAGTGCTACCCCCACAGGAGCCACTGCCCTCTACCCCAAATCATCTGCAGGACAGAGTGTCAAGCTATGAGGAATGTGGAACCCCTCCTCTAATGGGGATGGATTGATTTTCCTCATTTTATAGTTTACCATAAATACAGAGTAAATCAGTATCATGTAGGTGTATTTTCATATCTGTAACATTCCATTCTCTCTGCTTTCCTCCAGGATCACCTTTGTTATTACCTATAATAAGTTTGATGTGTATATTCGACACAAGATGAATGGCCCACATACGGAGTGTGTGATATGATAAACACAGGTGTCAAAATCAACATTATTGACAGTGAGTGTACCAGTTCTCCCTAAAATTCTCAGCATTACTCCTGGAATTCCTCCTTCCCTTTCCCTTGTTTATCCTGCCACCACATAACTATTGTTCTTTCTCATGTCACCCTATAATAGCTTTAATTCTGTAGAATTCATAAATGGGACATTGTACTCTATGTACTTTCTCTGTAGGGCTTCTTTGCCCCAGAGTCAGTCCTTATGGATACAGTCGTGTTGCTGTCTGTATCAGGAGTCACTGGTTTTAATGACTGACAGCTCTGAAGGCAGCAGTTGGAAGCAGCAGCTGGAGGAAGATCTGAAAGAGCAGAAAGAAGCCACTCGCTGCAAGCCTCATCCACACACCCTCTTGACCCTGCAATTGCACCACTGGGTATTTACCCCAAAGATACAGATGTAGTGAAAAGAAGGGCCATCTGTACCCCAATGTTTATAGCAGCAACGGCCATGGTCGCCAAACTGGGGAAAGAGTCAAGATGCCCTTCAGCAGACTAATGGATAAGGAAGATGTGGTCCATACACACTATGGAGTATTATGTTTCCAACAGAAAGGATGAGCATCCAACTTTTCTATCAACATGGAAGGGACTGGAAGAGATTATGCTGAGTGAAATAAGTCAAGCAGAGAGAGAGTCAATTATCATGTGATTTCACTTGTTTGTGGAGCATAACAAATAACATGGAGGACAAGGGTAGATGGAGAGGAGAAGGGAGTTGAGGGAAATTGGAGGGGGAGATGAACCATGAGAGCATCCTGAAGTATTGAAGAGGCGGGGGTTGGGAGGTTGGGGGAGCCAGGTGGTGGGTATTATGGAGGGCACGGATTGCGTGGAGCACTGGGTGTGGTGCATAAACAATTCTGTTACGCTGAAAAGAAATTAAAAAAAAATCACACACACTAAAAAAGGATTGCATATAAACAACACGATAAAGGATAAATAAGTAATGTAGGTGCCTTGAGGGTTTCCAGTAATGAATATGTCAAGGGGAACCTACCCTCACGATCAGATGGCGAGTCACAGAAACCCACAACCTGGGTTTCATGTTGGGGACACAGGGTAACAACATTTATGTCCGGTGACTGAGCTGCACAGCTCATGGCAATCAGCATAACACAACTCTGTAAAATGATGGTAAGACTCAAATCCCATCAGTTATCACCGCCACAAACTCTGAAAATGCCAGAAAAAAATGCTTGGGTTCATGCGTCACTAATGTCTCTGTGTGTCCCAGCTGGTGTAACAATGCACACGAACTGGGTGGTTTTAAACATTAGACACACATTTGTCATAGTTCTGGAGTCTGGGAAGTGCCATGTGAAGGTGCAGGCAGATTTGGTGTCTGGACAGAACCCACGTCCTAGGCGGTCCTTTCCCTTTTAACTCAGATGGGGCCACGGGGCAGAAAGTTTTCCCAGTCCTGGTGTATAAGAGCACTAATCCCATTATGAGACTGCACGCTCCTGACCTAAGTGCTTCCCTAAGTCCCCACCCACTCATTCCATTTATTTGGTGTTAGGTTTCAACGTAGTGATGGTAGAATTTATACACATTGAGCTGATATCAGTAACTGAAGGATCAATTAATCTCTGCAGGTGGAAGGCTCCTCCCAATCAGCACCTCAACCTGAGCATTCTCATGGATCCTGCTGAAGCTTCTAGTCTGCATGCACACAGGGTTTACAAGACCATCAGAACCTGCTGGTGACCTTGGGAAGTGGACAGCTTTCACCTGAGACACTGGGTAAGACCCTTATCCTCTACTCGTAGCTTTCTTATTATTGTCTGCTTATATATTATCATTCATATTTTCGAGGGACTCAGATGGTCTCCTACACCTATTGATCACTTGTATTCCTTTTCACTCCTTTTTGTAGTCGTTGCATGGAATTAGTCATGACACTGTATCTTCTGATGATGGTTTACTGGCACCAGAAGCCATGAGAGCTCCCTGGTGGATTCCTCCTTCTTCTCATGTTCAATACATGGGAAATCTCGTAGGAAAGACCAGATTCTGTGCCCTTGATGTTCCAGATCCCTATGGAATTTTCCAGCACTGATCACAATATCACATTAAAAAAAAAATCCCTGATTTCGTGTCCATTCTAGGGTTTATTGAAGCATTTCTGACATGCTGGGAGGCATCCCCTGAAATCAACAGACACTTCGATGATGGAGGTGATTAACATTTCATAATCTCTAGTAAACGTGTATTGTGTCGTCTGATTCACCAACTGTACCAAGCGTGTTTGAGGTCCTCTGCCTCTGGATGGTGTCAGCTAAACAGATTCTGTGAACATGTGGTCCACACAATGACCCCCCACACTGAGGCCATTCTTCTCTGGCTTTGGCTTCATGGTGGCCCTGTACCTGATATCCAGCATGAACTTGATGATGCTGGCTCAAAGCTTGTACACTGGGCTGTGTGATGCTGTATTGTTGAGTCCAGCTGAAGCTTTTACAGGCTTGGCAGGCTTACATCAGAATGTCTGTAATTGTCATTGAGGGAAAAGATTCATCAACTGTAAGTGACTTCCTGCCTTTTGTGCATGTATATATAGTTTTCTCCTATGATATCCAATGTTTCTATTCACAGATGTAAGAAGTAAGAACAAATCATAATTCTAGAAAGTCTCGTTGGTGAAACTGGTTTATGGAAAGGAAGCCCCAAACTGTGTGAGGAAACATGCATTTAATCTCCACCTGCACCTGCTTCTGGTGTGGAAAGTGTATTGTTGGGTCTTGAGCGCTCCATGGTGACCTAAGTACCCCTTCTGTACTGAGTGCCCCTTGTCTCTTGAGCACCCTGTAGTGACCTGAGCTCTGGAAAGTGACCTGAGTTCCCCCTGGTGACCTGAGAGCTCCCTGGTGGATTCTGAGGTCACCTGCAGCCCCGCCCCTCCTGTGTCCCTGCAGGGAGGTTTGTGTCTGGGCTCACACTAATGTCTCCTCAGTGTGCCTCTAGCACAGTAATACACAGCTGTGTCCTCGGTGGTCACAGAACTCAGCTGCAGGGAGAACTGGTTCTTGGATGTGTCAGTGGTGATGGAGATGCGGCCCTGGAAAGCCGGGCTGTAGCTTGTACTACCTGTCCAGTAGCCCATCCACTCCAGTGCTCTCTCAGGGCACTGGTGGATCCAGTTCCAATAGTAACTGCTGGTGACAGAACCCCCAGAGACAACACATGTGAGAGAGAGGGTCTGTGAGGGCTTCACCAGTCCTGGGCCTGACTCCTGAAGTGTAAGTTGAGACAGGACACCTGGGGACAAGGAGAGTCATGGTGAGTCTGTCCCATCCCACAGAAAGGCCACCGTCTATCCCAGAGCCCCCAGATCCTCACCCAGGGTAGCTGCCAGAAGGCAGAGGAGGGACCACAGCAACTGCATGGTTACCTGCAGGATGGAGACCCAGCACACTGACCTCGGCCTATGTTGTCTATTTCTTCTGGAAGCACCCCAGGTGATTTGCATGTGGGTCCCCAAGGAAGATGGGAGGCATTAAAAGATCGTGAACCCTGGTGACAGTCACCAATTCTTGGTGTCCCCATGTTGAGTGGTGTGAGGACCCACTGAGCCTAGTCCTAGTGATCTAGGCTCCAGTCCTGCCTGAACTGTTCTCTAGCACCAGTTGCTCGAGAGGGTTTGTGCTGGAGCTGATGAACGTTTAGAAACCTTACAAATGTTCTCTTGTATTCCATTGCCAGGCTGTCCAACAGTGGGCTGCAAGTTCAACCTGCAGAATTACCTGTTCGCAAACCTGGAGGATAAGGCAGTTGTGCAGACTCCAGCCCCTGACTGATTGCCCAGTTTGGGTCATTTGCTCCCACAAATCAGATATGGGGTCCCAGATGATGGCAGTGGATGGGATCTCCAGTCTCCATCTACAAAAGGGATGTTTGGAACTATACTCCAGCATTTACATAGGGAAACAACCTCATCCATGTGGAGGGCAAGGCAGAGAGTTTGTGTGTTATGTGGATATTCTTTTCTTTTTCTAAAATTTTATTTAAGTACAATTAGCCAAGATAAAGGACATTATTAGTTTCAGATGTAGTGTTCAGTAATTCATCATTGTGTACAACATCCAGTGCTCATTACATCATGTGACCTCCTCAATGCCCACCACCCATTTACCCCATTGCCCCCACCCACTTCCCTTCCATAACCCTCAGTTTGTTTCCTATAGATAAGTGCATCTCATGGTTTATCTCCCTGTCTCAGGACATCCCATTCAGTTTCCCCTCCCTTCCCCCATGATCCTCTACTTCTTATAGTCCACGGATGCTTGAAGCATATGATAATTGTCTTTCTTTGATTGACTTATTTCACTCAGCGTAATACCCTCTAGTTGCATCCATGGAACAGAAATCGGTATAAACAACTGATGTATTATTGAACATGACATCTGAGTCTAATGATGTATTATGTGTTGTTAACTGCATTCAAACAACAAACAAACAAACAAACAAAAAACCAAAAAAACAAACAAACAAAAAAAAAAACACCTAAAATCCAACCTACATGGTCCTTTCCCCACCCTGAGCACACATGGTTCTAGGGAGGAACCCATTAATATGAGCTGGGAAGGGAAGCTCTGGTGTTCCTTTTCCACACAATCTGAGACATGGAGACCCTAATACACAGGCACCTTCAGAGGTCCTAGCACCAGGGCACACCCACCACCAACCAGAGCCCAATTCCTGATGGGAAGGAGGAGGATGACAGGGAAGCTGGACATGGGCTTAGGGACAGTGTGTGGAGCATGCTGGTTTTCACCTTGATTTCTACATCAATGTGGACCTTACAGACAGGACCCTCCATGTGCTCTGAAGACTTTATTAATTGTGAATTTATTACAGAAAAGTCATTTTCTCTTTTGCACATTCCCTCTTTCTATCCTGCTCCTCTGCTTCTGTCTCTCACATATGACATGTAAACACATATATGTTTGTAGATAACAGATTCTCATAAGGTTATAAATGACCAGGTTCACATTGTCTCCTGATATAATTTACAAATATTTCCTGCTTTCCTTGTATATTGTATCCCTTCCATATTCATCTCAACTTCTCTGGGCATTTGTTCTTTAATATTAGCAAGTACTTTACATAATTAACAATGTAAAAGTCCCCATTTGCAGTTTGCCCTGAGGTGATAGGGTGAGTCAAAAGAAGGAGGTCACACTCCTGATTCTCTGAACACCCACAGATTCCAGCGGACATGGCGGATGGGACGTCTTTGTCCCCACAGGTAGGTCACCGCCCCTCAGATGTGATGTAGGACCTCATGTTGCAGTGCATCCAAGCGGCAAGGATGCTGCCAATCCTGCACCCCACTCTTCACCTGCAACAGGACACAGTTTTCCAACTGGGCTGTCTTGTGCTTAAGGAATGAGAGGTAACCTCTGGATCAAACTGTGAAGATCACGTCTTACACCCAGTCCTTCTGGCTCACAGGGGTTTGCCATTAGAAATTATAATTACTCTCCCCACACAGGACCAACACACCAGGTCACCACTGAGGGGCTGCAGGACACATATCTGTCTAAGGAGGAGATTGTAGGCATGCTCAGGGACAGTAGTGACATCAGCTTGAAGATTGGATCTCTACGGTTTCGTGACCAAGTCTTGGAACCTCCATCCTGGGTCACAGATCTGTTACTTGGTTCCTAATAATCTTGACCAATACCTGTCCCTACTCTTAGTCCATTGTTTATCCAGGATTATCTATGAAGTCGCTGGCAGAAACACAGATCTAGGTGAAAGTGCTGCCTGAGATCCAAGGGGCAGGTGTCAGGAGTGGAGATGACCAGCAGAATGGAGTCCCCTGAATAGACAGAACCAGTGCAGTCTTAGTGATGAGTGGTCCTATGGAACTGAGGCAGGTCTCAGAGAGAGCTGACCCCCTCATCTGTCCCTCTGCTGTCCCACTTAGCAGGTGACCTGGAACAGTGTCCTCTGAGTCAGCTGACTTGGCACTGCTCTTCCTCGTCCAATTCTCAGGTCACCTTCCCCCCAGGCATGGGGTCACCAGGGCTCCCAGCTACAGTCCAATGATGGTCAGGGGATGACTGTTCCAGACTGTCTCAGCCACAGGACCAGGCTCACACCTGCTGGTGTCCACACTATGCCAGCAGCAGCGAGCACAACCCAGAGTCCCTGCAATTTTCAGGCCTCCTCTTGCTGGTCATGAGCCCAGGGCCCAGACTCCCCAGCCTGGTGGACACGGGCCCTGCCTACGCTGGTGTACTTTGTGTGTGGTCCAATATTCCATGGCCCTGAGTACAGGCTGAAGGATGGCACGCTGTTGCTGTCACCAGAGTGCTCCCAGGCCCCAGCAGCACTGCTGACCTTGAAGGAGACCCACAAGGACCCTCTACACACAACATCAAGCTCTTGTGAGGAGATATTTCATCCAAACCAGAAGCAGACTCATCTCCACTCTGGCTTTTTGTGTGTGACACTTCCGTTCTGGACACATAAACTAACAAATTCAAGTTAGTAAGGAAGTAAGGTGTGTTTGTACAGTCTTCTGAACCTTAAAATTCCATTTCTGGTGTTAAGGACATCTGTCTTATCCTGGTCCAGGGAGGGTGCCTTTCCATGGGAGACTCATGTCTAGCTTTTAGGGGGACAGAGGAGATCAGGGTGTCTCTGCACAGGCCATTTCTTTCTTTCTTTATAATTTTTTTTAAATTTTTGTATTAACATACAATGTGTTATTAGCCCCAGGGGTACAGTTCTGTGATTCACCAGGTTTACACATTTCACAGCACTCACCATAGCACATTCCTTCCCCAATGTCCATAACCCCACCACCCTCTCCCGACCCCCTCCTCCTGGCAACCCTCAGTTTCTTTTGTGACATTAAGAGTCTTTTATGGTTTGTCTCCCTCCTGATCCCATCTTGTTTCATTTATTCTTTTCCTATCCCCAAAGCCCCCACATTGCAGCTCCTCTTCCTCATATCAGGGAGATCGTATGATAGTTGTCTTTCTCTGATTGACTTATTTCACTAAGCGTGATACTGTCTAGTTCCATCCAAGTCATCGCAAATGGCAAGATTTCATTTCTTTTGATGGCTGAATAGTATTCCATTGTGTGTGTGTATATATATATATATATATATATATATATATATATATATATATATACCACATCTTCTATATTCTATATTCATTCATCTGTTGATGGACATCTAGGTTCTTTCCATAGTTTGCTATTGTGGACGTTGCTGCTATAAACATTCAGGTGCATGTGCCCTTTCAGATCACTACATTTGTATCTTTAGGGTAAATACCCAGTAGTGCGATTGCTGGGTCATAGTGTAGCTGTATTTTCAACTTTTTGAGGAACCTCCATGCTGTTTTCCAGAGCGGTTGCACCAGCTTGCATTCCCACCAACAGTGTAGGAGGGTTCCTCTTTCAAGAGACCCATTTTGTACCTAAGGATACACCCAGACTGAAAGTGAAGGGATAGAGAAGCATCTTTCATGCCAATGGGCCTCAAAAGAAGGCCGGGGCAGCGATTCTCATATCAGATAAATTAGATTTTAAACTAAAGACTGCAGTCAGAGATACAGAAGGACACTACATCATTCTTAAAGGGACTATCCACCAAGATGATCTAACAATTGTAAATATTTATGTGCCCAATATGGGAAAAGCCAAATACATAAGACAATTGTTAGTCGAGATAAAGAGTCATATTGATATGAATACATTTATAGTAGGAGATCCTAACACACCACTCTCAGTAATAGATCATCCAAGCAGAAAATCAATAAAGAAACGAGAGCATTGAATGGCACATTGGACTAGATGTACCTCATCAATGTAAATGGAACATTCCACCCTAAAACAAAAGAATACTCATTCTTCTCAAGTGCACATGGTACATTCTCCAGAATAGACCACATACAGGGTCAAAAATCAGGGCTCAGCTGATACCAAAAGATTGAGATCATTCCCTGCATATTCTCTGACCACAATGCTTTGAAAGTGGAGCTCAACCACAAGGAAACATTTGGAAGGAACTCAAACACCTGGAAGCTAAAGACCACCTTGCTTAAGAACGCTTGGATCAACCAGGAGATCAAAGAAGAACTTAAACAATTCATGGAAACCAATGAGAATGAGGACAATTTGGTCCAAAACCTATGGGATACAGCAAAGTCAGTCCTAAGGGCAAATACATAGGCATCCAAGCCTCCCTCAAAATAACTGAAAAATCCAGAATACACCAGCTGTCTCTACACCTTAAAGAACTGGAGAATCAAAAATAAATTAAGCAAACACCACATGCAAAAAGGGAAATAATCAAGATTAGAGCAGAGATGAATGAGATAGAAACTAGAGATACAGTAGAACATATCAATGAAACTAGAAGCAGGTTTTTTTGAAAGAATCAATAAGATCAATAAACCATTGGCCACACTAATCCAAAAGAAAAGAGAGAAAGCTCGAATTAATACAATTATTAATGAAAAGGGAGAGATCACAACTAACACCAAGGAAGTAGAAACAATCATCAGAAACTATTTTCAACAGTTATATGCCAATAAGCCAAGCAACCTGGATGAAATGGATGCATTCCTGGAAAACTTTAAATTCCCAAAATTGAACCAGGAAGAAACTGACAACATGAATAGACCAATATCTAGTAACGATATTGAAGCAGTGATCAAAACCTTCCAAAAAACAAGAGCCCAGGACCTGACGGATTGCCTGGGGAATTCTACCAAACCTTCAAAGAAGTAATAACACCTATTCTCATGAAACTGTTTCAAAAAATTGAAGCAGAAGGAAAACCTGCAGACTCTTTTTATGAAGCCAGCATTATCCTGATCCCCAAATTAGGCAAAGACCCCACCAAAAAGAATTTCAGACCAATATCCCTGTTGAATATGGATGCTAAGATTGGCAACAAGATGCTAGCTAACAGGATCCAACAGGACATCAAAAAGATTATCTACCATGGCTAGTTGGTGTTCATCCCTGAGTTGAAAGGATGGTTCAACATTTGCAAATCAATCAGTGTGATAGAAATAATCTATAAGAGAAAAGAGAAGAACCACTGGGTCCTCTCTACTGATGCAGAAAAAGATTTGACAAGATACAGCATCTGTTCCTGATTAAAACACTTCAAAGTGTAGGGATGGAGGGAACATTCCTGAACTTCATAAAATCTATCAATGCATAACCCACAGTGAATATCATCCTCAATGGGAAAAAGCTGACAGCCTTCCCTTTGAGATCAGGATCACGACAAGGATGCTCACTCTCACCACTCTCGTTCAATAGAGTATTAGAAGCCCTGGCAACAGCAATCAGAGAACAAAGAGAAATAAAAAGTATTCAAATTGGCAATGAAGAAGTCAAACTCTCTCTCTTCACAGATAACATGATACTTTTTATGGAGAACCCAAAAGACTCCACCCCCAAACTACTAGAACACATACAGCAATTCAATAATGTGGCAGGATACAAAATCAATGTCCAGAAATCAGTTGCTTTCTTATATATTAACAATGAAAATACAGAAAGGAAATTAGAGAATCAATTCCATTTATTATAGCACCAAGAATCATAAGATACCTGGGAATACACCTAACCAAAGAGGTTAAGGTTCTATACTGGAGGAACTACAGAACACTCATGAAAGAAATTGAAGAAGACACAAAATGATAAAAGACCTTTCCATGCTCATGAATCAGAAGAATAAACATTGTTAAAATGTCTATACTGCCTAAAGCAATCTATACTTTTGATGCCATTCCTATCAAAATTCAACCATTCTCTCACACCATACACAAAGATAAACTCAAAATGGATAAAAGACCTCAACGAGATGCAGGAATCCATCAGAAAATAGAAGAGAACAGGCAGTAACCACTTCGATATCAGCCACAGCAACTGCTTTCAAGATATGTCTCCAAAGGCAAAGGAAACAAAAGTGAAAATGAACTTTTGGGACTTCATTAAGATCAAAATCTTCTGCACAACAAAGAAAACAGTCAACAAAACAAAGAGGCAACCCACGGAATGGGAGAAGATATTCACAAATGACAGTACAGAAAAAAGGCTGATATCCAGGACCTACAAAGAACTCCTCAAACTCAAGACACACAAAACAGATAATCATGTCAAAAAATGGGCAGAGGACATGAACAGACAGTTCTCCAAAGAAAGCATACAAATGGCTATCAGACACATAAAAAAAAATGTTCATCATCACTAGCCATCAGGGAGATTCAAATCAAAACCACATTGAGATACCACCTTACACCAGTTAGAATGGCCAAAATTAACAAGACTGGAAACAACGTGTGTTGGAGAGGATGCGAAGGAAGGGGAACCTTCTTATACTGTTGGTGGGAATGCAAGTAGTTGCATCCACTTTGGAAAACAGTGTGGAGATTCCTCAAGAAATTAAAAATAGAGCTTCCCTATGACCCTGCAATTGCACTACTGTGTATTTAACCCAAAGATACAGATGTAGTGAAAAGAAGGGCCATCTGTATCTCAATGTTTTTTTTTTTTTAAGTTCTTGGCTTGAGATATCTTTTTATTTATTTATTTATTTGACAGACAGAGATCACAAGTAGGCAGAAAGGCGGGCAGAGAGAGAGCGGAGAGCAGGCTCCCCACCAAGCAGGGAGCCTGATGCAGGGCTCGATCCCAGGACCCTGGGATCATGACCTGAGCCGAAGGCAGAGGCTTTAACCCACTGAGCCACCCAGGCGCCCCCGTACGCCAGTGTTTATAGCAGCAATGGCCACGGTTGCCAAACTGTGGAAAGAACAAAGATGCCCTTCAACGGATGAATGGATAAGGAAGATGTGGTCCATATACACTATGGAGTATGATGTCTCCATCAGAAAGGATGAATACCCAACTTTTGTAGCAACATGGACAGGACTGGAAGAGATTATGCTGAGTGAAATAAGTCAAGCAGAGAGAGTCAATTATCATATGGTTTCACTTATTTGTGGAGCATAAAAAATGCATTTATTGGTAGGAAACGTTGATAAGGACATCAATATTATAAATTCCCATTCGGAGTTAATAATCCTATCAGAGTCAAGTTGAAATATACCTTTAATACATGAATGAATAAACTTTGCCAAAAATACTAGGATTATCAATTTCCAAGCTTTCTGTTGTGTTCCATTATCCTGTGTCTGTTTTTATGCCAGTACCATACTGTTTCGATGACAACAGCTTTGTAATCTAGCTTGAAATTGGAGTGTGGTGACTTTGGGTGGCTTAGTCTCCTGTTTGCTTTCTTTCTTTCTTTTTTAAAAATATTTTATTTATTTATTTTTTAATTTATTTTCAGTGTTCCCGAATTCATTGTTTATGCACCACACCCAGTGCTCCATGCAATACGTGCCCTCCATAATACCCACCACCAGGCTCACCCAACCCCCACTCCCCTCCCCTCCAAACCCTCAGTTTGTTTCTCAGAATCCACAGTCTCTCATGTTTCCTCTCCCTCTCCAATTTCCCCCAACTCCCTTCTCTCCATCTCCCAATGTTCTCCGTGTTATTCCTTATGCTCCACAAATAAGTGAAATCATGTGATAATTGACTCTCTCTGATTGACTTATTTCACTCAGCAGTATTCTAATGTGTGAAGAGGTTTTTTTTTTTTCTTTTTTTTTTCTATTACAGCATTTTTAAAATTATTGTGTTATGTTAGTGACCATGAAGTACATCATTAGTTTTTTCCCCACTGTATACTTTTTCCTGCTTTGTCAAGGTTATTTCACAATAAAGTTGAGGGGCCATTCTGGGCTCTCTACTCTGTTCCACTGGTGTATGCATCTGTTTATGTGCCAGTACAATGCTGTCTTGGTGATCACGGATTTGTAATAAAACTTTAAATCAGGTAACGTGATGTCCCCAGTTTTGTTTTGTTTTTCAACATTTCTTTAGAAATTTGGTGTCTTTTCTGGTTCCATACATATTTTAGTAGTGTTTGTTCCAGCCCAAAAAGATGAAAAAGCATTCGATGCGAATGGATTAGAAGATTAAACATTGTTCAAATATCTATACTGCCCAGAGCAATCTATACTTTCAGTGCCATCCCTATCAAAATTCATGTGGCATTTTTCAAAACAAGGAGTTTGAATGACACACTAGATCAGACTGATTTCTTTATTTCTTTTTTATTACTATATAATGTATTATTAGACCCAGGGGTACAGGTCTGTGAATCATCAGACTTACACACTTCTCAGCACTCACTATAGCAATTCTCTCACCAATGTAACCCTACCACCCCTGATTTCTTATTTTAGGTTTTAAAATTTTTTACTTAATTCAGTTCAGTTAACACACAGTGCATTACTGGTTTCAGAGGTAGAATGTAGTGATTAATCAGTTGCATATAACACTGAGTGCTCATTCCATGAATTGCCCTCCTTAATGACCATCGGACAGTTATCCTATCCCACACCCCAGCCACCCCTCATTTGAACACAAAATTTTAAGTATAATTTCAGGATTTAGACTGGAGAATGTTCCTCCTAGAATTCTAGATTTATTTATTTATAAATTCTCACAATATTATCTGCTTAAATTCCTTTTTAAATTACTTTCAGTTAGCCACCATTACTATTTTTATTGTTTTATTTCTTTTCAGCATAATAGTATTCATTGTTTTTTCACCACACCAAGTGCTCCATGCAATCAGTGCCCTCCCCAGTACCCACCACCTGGTTCCCCCAACCTCCCACCCACCACCTCTTTGAAACCCTCAGGTTGTTTTTCAGAGTCCATAGTCTCTCATGGTTCACCTCCCCTTCCAATTTCCCTCAATTCCCTTCTCCTCTCCATCTCCCTATGTCCTCCATGTTATTTGTTATGCTCCACAAATAAGTGAAACCATATGATACTTGACTCTCTCTGCTTGACTTATTTCACTCAGCATAATCTCCTCCAGTCCCATCCATGTTGCTACAAAAGTTGGGTATTCGTCCTTTCTGATGGAGGCATAATACTCCATAGTGTATACGGACCACATCTTCCTTATCCATTCGTGAGCTGAAGGGCATCTTGGTTCTTTCCACAGTTTGGCGACCGTGGCCACTGCTGCTATAAACATCGGGGTACAGATGGCCCTTCTTTTCACTCCATCTGTATCCTTGGGGTAAATACCCAGTAGTGCAATTGCAGGGTCATAGGGAAGCTCTATTTTTAATTTCTTGAGGAATCTCCACACTGTTCTCCAAAGTGGCTGCACCAACTTGCATTCCCACCAACAGTGTAAGAGGGTTCCCCTTTCTCCACATCCTCTCCAGCACATGTTGTTTCCTGTCTTGCTAATTTTGGCCATTCTAACTGGTGTAAGGTGGTATCTCAATGTCGTTTTAATTTGAATCTCCCTGATGGCTGGTAATGATGAACATTTTTTCATGTGTCTGATAGCCATTTGTATGTCTTCATTGGAGAAGTGTCTGTTCATATCTTCTGCCCATTTTTTATATGATCGTCTGTTTTGTGTGCTTTGAGTTTGCGGAGTTCTTTATAGATCCTGCATATCAACCTTTTGTCTGTACTGTCATTTGCAAATATCTATCATTGGTTTTGATGTAGTGTTTCTGTATTTCAATAAACTCACTACTCAGATTGGAGTTGCAAGAGCTCAAGAAATACATGGAACAAGCATCAGATGAACAAATTCATGTCAATATGTCTTCTAATTGTGGTCATGAGACAAACAATAAACTTAAACTCTCAGGGGTGACAAATACTCGCAGGTACTAAGAACCAGCATCTTGGCATATTGTGAATGCAGATCCCTGATGACAAATAAACTGTCACAAGGTTCAGATAGAATATTTAATGGATTACTTGTCATCATGTGTACGAAAGGTGTTATAGCGTGAAGTTCACCAGGACCATATCATTAAATCAATCCTGTCCTTGTGCATTTCTATCCTGTAGGATGGGGACAAATCATAAAAATCCTCCCCTCACCCTGGTGTTCCTGGCAGGATGGGAGGAAGATGACTCAGAGCAGGAATGCATGGAGATCCACGCACCCTGTGTCCACCAAAGAAATAATTAATCTGCAGAGGAAGCCCTCAGAAGCAGCATCCTGAGGTCACAGTTGGAGCCCCACAGGATCTGGGAGACGAACAGAAGTCACAATCTCAGTTGTGTTGAGGACCACACACACTTTTCACATGGAATGAAAGTCTTAGTCTTCAGGGAAAAGTAGGGAAACAAGAAGGTGGGGACAACCAGGGACCACTGGAACTGTGGGAGGGGACAACTGGGAAGAACAGAATGACTGTGTACACGGAGACAGGCAAGGATACATGGACTTGGTCCACTGTTGGCGGAGGGGCAGTGACACGTGCAGGCCTCCCCCAACCCGGGTTCCTGGGAGCACCTGAGGCTAAGGCTACGTCATCAATTCAGAGTCCTTGTAGTCTGAAGCCTTCCACCACAGTAACGACTGTCACCTGAGTAGAGCACAGGAGTGTACTGGAGAGTGGAAGTAGATTCTATGTGGGGGAGCTCAACGAGATCACAGTGCTGATCCGGGAACAGAAAGAGGAGATCTCTGGAGGAATCTGAACTCTTGTGTGGCTACAACAGAGACGAATTTCACTGCTGCTACCCAGACAAGCCCAGTTTTCCAGTGGAGCCAAGAAAAGAGTCACACACTCCACAGCATAGGCCTCATAAAGAGAGGGTGTGATCATCTACAGGAAGCATAAAACATAACAATATAATACCAAGAGCCCTGTGCATGGTAGACATTCATGAAATCCCACCATAATTCCAGGGGCTCCTTACTGTTAGGGAACCTCTGTGTTCCACCCGCCCCTCTATTCTCTTGTGGTTCAAGTCCTGCGTGTGCAAGTTTGGCGACAGCAGCGCCATGTACAAATTATGCGGAAATTTGTCAAAGCTGGGTCACTCCACTGTATTTGGTAATTCAGAGCTGCTCCACTCATCATGAGTGAATTTAACTCCCCCCAAACACCTTAACTACCAGATATGTTGATGTATAAAGGACAGAATAGGATGGCAGATCTGTCAGATTTTGTCATCGCTCCAATCAGTGTCACCTCCCTGGGAACATCCTGGGTGAACCCTCACCTCTCAGTGACACATTTACACAAGTAACGCCTTCTCTGGTCATGCAGTGACACTTCACACCTGTGTGACAGGGTCGGGTCACCCCCTTTAACCTGTGTCCTCATCACTGCACTCAGTGATTTAGATCAGTGCTCCATGAAGGTGCTTCTCTCGGTATCTTCATGAACAGTTCTGTGGATGCAGGATCTTGTCCCCTGGCTCCCCTGTAGGTTGTTAATATCAATTAAATAATAAATACACTACCTGCCTGATAGAAGGATTGAAGACCATGAGACATTAGCAGATCCAGTTATAAGGACACATCTGGACGCCGTGTTAGTGTCTGGAAGAATGGACTGACCAGCTCGGGGACTGCAGAGGGGAAGAGACACCTACAGCATCCAGGTCCATGGGAGTCTCAAACTCACAAGGTGTTCTCTGGGCCTTTAATCTGCACAGACAGGTGAGTGTCCACCCTGGCTCCAGGGTGTGTGTGGGCCTGGATGGATACCAGCTGACATCACTGCTCAGAGGGAAGGAAAGAAACAGGAGTGATCATATTTACGTGAATGCGGGTGGGTTCTTATGGTTTTCTCATCCCCAGGAACAAAAAACCTGGCATGTGGGGGTCACAGGTGTCTATGATGAGGACATTGTCGATGACAACTCTGGCTGGATACTAGGATGTGTTCAAAGACCCATTTAGAAAAGGGTTGCATCAAAATCTGAGAGGAGAACACAAGTAGTAACCTCTTAGCTACTAAACTGCAGCAACTTCTTGCAAGGTGGGTCTCTAATAGCCAGGGAAACAACCAGAAAGGAACTTTTGGGACTACACCAAGATAAAAATCTTCTGCAATGCAAAGGAAACAGTCAACCAAACTAAAAGGCAACCTATGGAATGGGAGAAGATATTTGCAAATGACAGTACAGACAAAGGGTTGATATCCAAGATCAATAAAGAACTTACCAGACTCAACACCGAAAAAAAACAAATAATCCAGTCAAGAAATGGGCAGAAGGCATGAGTAGACACTTCTCCAGAGAAGACATACAAATGTCCAACAGACACATGAGAAAATGCTCCACATCTCTTGTCGCCATGGAAATATGAATCAAAACCACAATGAGATATTAACTTATACGAGTTAGAAAAACAAATTGATAATACAGGGAACAACAAATGTTGGAGAGGATGTGGAGAAAGGGGAACCCTCTTACACTGTTGGTGGGAATGCAAGTTCATACAACTACTTTGGAAAACATTGTCTAGATTCCTCAAAAAGCTTAAAATAATACTGCCCTATGACTCAGCAATTGCACTACTGGGTATTTATCCCAAAGATACAGATGTAGTTAAAAAGGGGGCACACGAACCCCAATGTTCATAGGATTAATGTCCACAATAATGGACACAATAGTAAAACTGTGGAAGGACCTGAAATGTCCTTCCACATATGAATGGGTAAAGAAGATGTGGTCCATATATACAATGGGACATTACTCAGCCATCAGAAAGGATGAATACCTACCATTTCATCGACTTGGATGGAACCAGAGGGTGTTATGTCCGGTAGAATAAATCTAAGCAGAGAAAGATAATTATCCTATGGTTTCACCTCTATGTGGAACATAAGGAATAGTGACGAGGACCACAGAGAAATTCAATTATCATACGGTTTTCCTTACTTGTGGAGCATAAGGAATAACATAGGGCATTAGGAAAGGTAAAGGAAAAGTGAATTGCGGGAAATTGGAGGGGGATATGAAACATGAAAGACTGTGGACTCTGAGAAACAAAATGTGGGCTTCGGAGTGGAGGGGGGTGGAGGGAAGGGTGAGCCTGGTGGTGAGTATTAAGGAGGGCATGTATTGCATGGAGCACTGGGCATGGTGTATAAACAGTGAATCTTGGAACACTGAAAAAATAAAATTAAATTAAAAAAAGGAAATCAGAGAGGGAGACAAACCATGAGAGACTCTGGATTCGGGGAAACAAGGATTACAGAAGGGAGGGTGGTGGGGGATGGGGTAGCCTGGTGATGGGTATTAAGGAGGGCAGGTGATGCGATGACCACCGAGTGTTATACACAACTAAAGAATCTTTGAACACTTCATCAAAAACTAATGATGTACTATATGCTGAATAAGTGAACATTAAAAAAGAATACAGACTTTTTTCACGTTTTTAAAAAATTTATTTTCAGTGTTCCAGAATTCGTTGTTCATGCACCAAGGAAATAAGGGCTTTGACACACCGGACAAAATAGATTTCTTTATTATTTTTTTCTACCCTTTCCCTTTTATTTTGATCAATTTAAGTAGAGGATTCTCAAGTGTATTGTGTTTTTCCCCCAAAGTATTATGGGACGTGATGAGCACAGGGTTTTATACTGAACAGATGGAGCAGTGAATATTATAGCAAAAGTCAATGATGTACTATACCTTGGCTAATTGAGTTAGAAAAAACATATGCAGACCCTGGTTTCTTGATCTGTTCGGTGTTTCTTAGTTTCTATATAATCTCTTTCTGCTCCAATCTTGCTATTTCCTTCCTTCTGCTATATTTAGGATCAGCTGTTGCTCTTTCTCTAGCATATTTAGGTGTAACGTTAGGTTGTTTATTTGAGATTCTTCTTGCTTCTTGAGGTGCTCCTATATGGGGTTTATTTCTGTCTTAGGACCACCTTTGCTGCAGAGAAATTACAGGATGGTAACAGAGGTTATCTACTATTTTCTTTAATTTAATTTTATTTTTTTCAGTGGAGGTTTTATACCCGTGTGTGTGTGTGTGTGTGTGTGTGTGTGTGTGTGTGTGTGACCTTCTGGCTCTGTGGAGGTTCTTGTGATCCACAGTGAGTGCCACTAAGAATCTTATATAGGTTTTGTTGACCTGCATCAAGATATTTGTAATTTATTAGTATTTAAGGACAAGAGGAAACTAATGTAACTGACTATTTTTTTGTATGTTAATATATATTTCTTCCTGTTACACCTAAGTTTCTAAGTCAGAGAGTGAATAGGTAAGCACAGAATAATGTCACAGAGGCTCCCCTGGGGTAACTGCACTATGGAGAGGAAACCCCAGACCCTGACAGGAAACCTGCCATAACCGCCATCTGCACCTGCTCCTGGGATTAAAGACAGAATTGGTGAGGAGTGTGCACCCTATGCTGGTCTGATACCCTTGTAGTTTGAGGTTTGTGTCTGGGCTCACAGTGATGTCCCCTTACTGTGCCTCTTGCACAGAAACACACGGCCATGTCCTCAGCTCTCAGGCTGTTCATCTGCAGATACAGTATGTTCTTGCCGTTGTCTCTGGAGATGGTGAATCAGCCCTTCACAGAGTCTGTGTAGTATGTGCTTCCACCACTGTTAATACCTGCGACCCACTACAGCCCCTTCCCTGGTGCCTGGCGGACCCAGTTCATTTCATTGTTACTGATGCTGAATCCAGAGGCTGCACAGGAGAGTCTCAGGGAACCCCCAGGCTTCACCAGGTCTCCCCCAGATTCCACCAGCTGCACCTCACACCAGAAACCTGCAGACACAAGACATCCTAGTCAGGAATCTATTACATACCCATGGTTTCTCTCACACATATCCACTCACATACTCAATGTCTCTTGTTCTCTATAAATTACCTTTTAAAAGAGCAACAAGGAAAACCCAGCCAAGCACAAACTCTATGGCAAGTTCACTGTGTTCTGTCCTGCTCAGCGAATGTGGACACTTGGAAATCCCAGGGCTGGGGCTCTTCTCCCAGCTGCATGATCTGGGCTGGGCTGTTTTATTCAGTGGAGGGAAGACTATTTGCATGTCCTCTGAGTACATAGTTAGCTTCAGACATAGATTAAATGCTTTACAAGATAAAAACAAAGATTGCATTGTTTGTAGATCACTTTGTTTAGATGGCACTTTGACAATATGCAGTATTCTTTTTTTGTTTGTTTGTTTAAAAATGCATTTATTGGGTTCATGGGTGTCTCAGTGGGTTAAAGACTCTGCATGTAGCTCAGGTCATGATCCTGGGGTCCTGAGATCGATCCCCCATCAGACTTTCTGCTCATCCAGGAGCCTGCTTCCCCCCACCCTGCCTACTTCTCTGCTTACTTGTTATCCCTGTCTGTCAAATAAATAAAATATTTTAAAAAATGTATTTATTGGTAGGAAACGTTGAACAGGACATCAATATTATAAATTCCCATTCAGAGTTAATAATTCTATCAGAGCCAAGTTTAAATATACCTTTAATATATGAAAGAATAAACTGTGGTTTTAATTTGAATCTCCCTGATGGCTAGTGATGATGAACATTTTTTCATGTGTCTGATAGCCATTTGTATGTCTTCATTGGAGAAGTGTCTGTTCATATCTTCTGCCCATTTTTGATATGACTATCTGCTTTGTGTATGTTGAGTTTGAGAAGTTATTTATAGATCCTGGATATCAACCTTTTGTCTGTACTGTCATTTGCAAATATCTTCTCCCATTCCATGGGTTCCCTTTTTGTTTTGTTTTGTTGACTCTTTCCTTTGCTGGGCAGAAGCTTTTGATCTTGATGAAGTCCCAAAAGTTCATTTTCCTGCCTCCACTGAGGTCTCTTATCCAAAAAAAAAAAAAAAAAAAAAAAAGAAACTCGACCATTCTATTACACCGTACACAAAGATAAACTCGAAATGGATAAAAGACCTCAACGTGAGACAGGAATCCATCAGAATCCTAGAGCAGAACATAGGCAGTAACCCCTTCGATATCAGCCACAGCAACTTCTTTCAAGATATGTCTCCAAAGGCAAAGGAAACAAAAGCAAACCTCTTCGATATCAGGTCCTGATTTTTTTGCTCTGATGTTAATATCACTTTCCGGTGGCTGGCTTATGGAGACTCCCTCCAATCTCCATTTTTCTTATGATATTTCCTCAAAGATTTACTTTTCTGCACTTCCTACCTCACAAAAAGTCATTTTGCTGCTTGTAGAAATCCGGATAATTGTTCTTACATCTGAGGTGGAATTCGTGTGTGTTCAGAATGGTTTGAGAGACATCCAGCTAAATTCGAGGGACCAGCTGAAATGAGGTCCCTACTCTGCTGCCATCTTGCTCCTCTCCTCCTGAAACAAAGACTGAATGACAGACTAGATAGGATTGGTTTCTTTTCTTTTATTATGTTTAAATTTTATTTAAATTCAATTCAGTTAACACACAGTGCATTATTGGTTTCAGAGGTAGAATTTAGTGATTTATCAGTTGCATATAACACCTAGTGCTCATTCCATCAAATGCCCTCCTTAATGCCCATGAGGCAGTAATCCCATCCCCCACCCAGCAACCTCTAGTTTGAACACAAAATTTTGAGTATTATTTCAGGATTTCGTTTGGGAAATGTTTCTTCTAGAATTCTAGATTTAAATATTTATTTTCTCACATTATCTCCTTAAATTTGGTTTTAAAAATTGTGTTCAATTAGCCTCCATATAGTACACCATGCATTTTTGATGTAGTGTTCAACAATTCATTATTTGCGTGTAACACCCACTGCTCACCCATCATGTGTCCTTATTACCCATCACTGTGTTTCCCCATCCGGCCCCTCCTATCCTTCCAAAATCCTGTTTTTTTCCACAGAGAAACATGTTGATTTCTGATATAATTTTTTCGGGTTTTCTCTTTTCCTTTTGATAAATCTCAATTCTATTTTTTCCCCAAAAAACCAGACCTTGGTTTTTTGTTTTTTTTTTTGTTCTTTTCTGTGTTTTTTTTTTTTTTTCCTTTGCTTATATATCATTTATTACTACTCTAATCTTTACTATTTCCTACCTTCTCCTGTATTTAGGCTTTAGTCCTCATACCTTCTCTAGCTCCTTCAGGTGTAAGGTTAGAGTGTTTCATTCAGATTTTTCTAGCTTCTTGAGATCTTCCCGTATGTTCTGTATTTTGGTCTCAGGACCACCTTTGCTGCAGAGAAATTAGGGCAAAGTTAAAAGGTTTCATACTCGTGTGTGTGTGTGTGTGTGTGTGTGTGTGTGTGAGTGTATAATGTCCAGAACACATCACACCTGGAGGGGGTTCCACTGCTTTCCCATGTTGTCACTAACATTGATGCTGTAAGCATTATTTAAGACAGTGACTCCCCAACAAAGACCCTTTCTTCTTTTACTTTGGATTGTTGATGCCTCTGTGGTCTCCTGTTCAGCAGGCACTTTATGCTGCTTCTAGCGAGTTTGCACGTTGAGCTGGGTGGACCTGTGATGCATAGTGAGAGCAGCTGAGATTCCCATAAAGGTTCACTTGACGAGAACCAGTTTATTTGTGATTCATGGGTATTTAGGGACATCAATAAACAACGTGAGTGATTCTGTATTTTGTGCATTTTAATATAATTATTTTCCCATTAGAACGAATTTTCAAAGTCAGAGAGTGAAGAGGTAAGCACAGAATCATGTGTGCAGAGAAGGTCCCTGAGGGAAAGTGTTCTCTGGAGAGGAATCCCTAGACCCTGAGAGGAAACCTGCCCATAACCTTCATATGCATCTGCTCCTGGGATTAAAGACAGAATTGGTGATTAGTGTGCACCCCTTGGTGGTCCAGATCCCGTCCTACAGTGAGGTTTGTGTCTGGGCTCACACTGATGTCCCCTCACTGTGTCTATCACGCAGTAATACATGGCTGGGTCCTGGGTTCTCAGGCTGTTCATCTGCAGATACAGCGTGTTCTTGCCATTGTCTCTGGAGATGGTGAATCGGCCCTACACAGAGTCTGCGTAGCTTGTTGTACTTCCATCATAGCTAATATCTGCGACCCACAGCAGCCCCTTCCCTGGAGTCTGGCGGACCCAGTTCATGTCATAGTTACTGAACGTGAATCCAGGGGCTGGAGAGGAGAGTCTCAGGGATTCTCCAGGCTTCACCAGGTCTCTCCCAGACTCCACCAGCTGCACCTCACCCTGGACACCAGCAGACACAAGACATCTTGATCAGGAAACTGTCACACATCCATGGTTTCTTTCACTCATATCCACTCACGTCCTCAACGTCTATTGTTCACCATGAATTACCTTTTAAAAGAGCAACAAGGAAAACCCAGCCAAGCACAAACTCCATTGCGAGTTGTCTGTGTTCTGTCCTGAGTACTGATTGGAACACCTGGAATCCTGGGCTGGGGCTCCTCTCCCAGCTGCAGAGTCAGGTATGGGCTGTTTTAATCAGCAGATGGAGGGTCCTATTTGCATGTTCTCTGACTATATAGTCAAGTTGCAATCTATGTGACCATAGAGGGCAATGGCCAGAAGAGATGTGACTGCCTTTGTTTTGGGGGTATTGGACTCTTTTGACTAGAATATGATTTTCATTATATAACTTTCCAGGGTACATACTTGGACACGGTCTACTTTCCTTTTACACACTCACACAAATGTTGTGGGATTGATGCCATGTTATGCCGTAATGAAATGTAAACCCACACCCAGAATTTTAGAGGGCTTCGTGAGGTGTCAAGAGCACACACAGGGTGAGAATAAGCCCCAGTATGTGGCCCTGTGCTCATCCCCACAGGACACACTGTCACCTGAACCACAGGAGGACAGAGTTGCCAGCTGGTGAGGAACGTGGAACCCCTCCTGTAATGGGAACAGGATGATTTTACTTCCTCTCTATGTTGCCCTGAAATATAGAGAGCATCAGGGTTCATGAAGGTGTATTTTCTAACATTTCAATGTCTATGTGTTCCTCAAAAGCCATTTCTGGGATTATTTGTAAGAATTTTGGTGAGTGTGCTTGACACGAATTGAATGGCATACAGGCAGTGTGTGTCAGAAGATAAACATGGGTGTCAGAGTCAACATTATCCAGAGCGAACAAATCAACCCTCCATAAAACTTCCTGTATTTTCTCTGGAATTCCTCCTTCCACTTCCCTTCTTCACCCTGTTGACATATAACTATGGGATTTTCTCTTGTTACATAGACTAGTTTTTTTTTTTTTTTTATTATTAATTATTTATTTCTTTTCAGCGTAACAGTATTCATTGTTTTTTCATCACACCCAGCGCTCCATGCAATCCGTGCCCTCCCTAGTACCCACCACCGGGTTCCCCCAACCTCCCACCCCCTGCCCCTTAGAAACCCTCAGGTTGCTTTTCAGAGTCCATAGTCTCTCATGGTTCACCTCCCCTTCCAATTTCCCTCAACTCCCTTCTCCTCTCCATCTACCCTTATCCTCCATATTGTTTGTTATGCTCCACAAATAAGTGAAACCATATGATACTTGACTTTTCTGCTTGACTTATTTCACTCAGCATAATCTCTTCCAGTCCCATCCATGTTGCTACAAAAGTTGGGTATTCGTCCTTTCTGATAGAGGCATAATACTCCACAGTGTATATGGACCACATCTTCCTTATCCATTCATTCGTTGAAGGGCATCTTTGTTCTTTCCACAGTTTGGCGACCGTGGCCATTGCTGCTATAAACATTGGGGTACAGATGGCCCTTCTTTTCACTCCATCTGTATCCTTGGGGTAAATACCCAGTAGTGCAATTGCAGGGTCATAGGGAAGCTCTATTTTTAATTTCTTGAGGAATCTCCACACTGTTCTCCAAAGTGGCTGCACCAACTTGCATTCCCACCAACAGTGAAAGAGGGTTCCCCTTTCTCCACATCCTCTCCAACACACGTTGTTTCCTGTCTTGCTAATTTTGGCCATTCTAACTGGTGTAAGGTGGTATCTCAATGTGGTTTTGATTTGAATCTCCCTGATGGCTGGTGATGATGAACATTTTTTCATGTGTCTGATAGCCATTTGTATGTCTTTACTGGAGAAGTGTCTGTTCATATCTTCTGCCCATTTTTTGATATGATTGTCTGTTTTGTGTATATTGAGTTTGAGGAGTTCTTTATAGATCCTGGATATAAACCTTTTGTCTGTACTGTCATTTGCAAATATCTTCTCCCATTCCGTGGGTTGCCTCTTTATTTTGTTGACTGTTTCTTTCGCTGTGCAGAAGCTTTTGATCTTGATGAAATCCCAAAAGTTCATTTTCGCTTTTGTTTCCATCGCCTTTGGAGACATATCTTGAAAGAAGTTGCTGTGGCTGATATCAAGAGGTTACTGCCTATGTTCTCCTCGAGGATTCTGATGGATTCCTGTCTCACATTGAGGTCTTTTATCCATTTCGAGTTTATCTTTGTGTACGGTGTAAGAGAATGGTTGAGTTTCATTTTTCTACATATAGCTGTCCAGTTTTCCCAGCACCATTTATTGAAGAGACTGTCTTTTTTCCACTGGATATTTTTTCCCGTTTTGTCGAAGATTATTTGATTATAGAGTTGAGGGCCCATATCTGGGCTCTCTACTCTGTTCCACTGGTCTATGTGTCTGTTTTTATGCCAGTACCACGCTGTCTTGGTGATCACAGCTTTGTAGTAAAGCTTGAAATCCGGTAACATGATGCCGCCAGTTTTATTTTTGTTTTTCAACATTTCCTTAGCAATTCGGGGTCTCTTCTGATTCCATACAAATTTTAGGATTATTTGCTCCAGCTCTTTGAAAAATACCGGTGGAATTTTGATCGGAATGGCATTGAAAGTATAGATTGCTGTAGGCCGTATAGACATTTTAACAATGTTTATTCTTCCTATCCAAGAGCATGGAATGGTCTTCCATCTTTTTGTGTCTTCTTCAATTTCTTTCATGAGCGTTCTGTAGTTCCTCGAGTACAGATCCTTAGCCTCTTTGGTTAGGTTTATTCCGAGGTATCTTATGGTTCTTGGTGCTATAGTAAATTGAATCGATTCTCTAATTTCCCTTTCTGTATTTTCATTGTTAGTGTATAAGAAAGCCACTGATTTCTGTACATTGACTTTGTATCCTGCCACGTTACTGAATTGCTATATGAGTTCTAGAAGTTTGGGGGTGGAGTCTTTTGGGTTTTCCATGTAAAGAATCATGTCATCTGCGAAGAGAGAGAGTTTGACTTCTTCCTTGCCAATTTGGATACCTTTTATGTCTCATTGCTGTTGCTAGGACTTCTAATACTATGTTGAACAAGCGTGGTGAGAGTGGGCATCCTTGTCGTGTTCCTGATCTCAACAGGAAGGCTGCAAACTGTTTCCCATTGAGGATGATACTTGCTGTGGGTCTTTCATAGGTAGATCTGATGAAGTTCAGGACATAGACTAGTTTTAATTTTGAAGAATTTACATTGAATATAATTTTATTTGTAGGATTTTTTTTTTTTTTTTTTTTTTTGCTCTACTCAAATCCTTGAAAATTCAACCATGCTGATGTCTGTAGCAAGAATCGTTTATTTTAATATTTGGCAGTTATCCAAGGAGTGAACATAGCATAATTTTATTTTATTGTATTTTTTATTGTTTATTAATTTATTAATTAATTTATTTATATATTTTAATTTTTTAAAATTTTATTTTATAGATTACATCTATGGCAGAGAGTTTTACCTCTGCATCTTTTTATTGAGGAGAAGAGTAAACATCACTCAAGAGGCTCCCCTCATCCTCTGGAAAGGGATTTCATGTTTTTGGTTGTATGCACGGTATTTGTATCATATAAGGTGAAATTATGACCATGTTATTTTCTCTATATTCAGGATGAGTTTGATTTAAGGAGATGCATCCTGATGCCCACATTTACAGAAGGTTGATGTGTGATTGTTAAGTCTATGTGTCAAAGTGACTGGGTCATGGGTGCCCAGATTAAACACTGCTTTTTGGGTGCATATAATGCTGTTCCAGAAGAGACTGATATTTGCAGCCATGGTCTCTGGGCCAGTAGGCATCATACAATCCATTAAGGTTCTTAATATAATGAAATGCATAGGGAATAATTCCCTCATTCTTCTCTCCTGTATGCTCGATCAGGAACATGTTTGATCTGGAACAGGAACAGTCCTGTCCTTCTGCCTTTGGAGACGATTACACTTTCATAGCTCCAGGTTCTCCAACTTGAGCTACTTCAACAAAGCTAATATATCAGACCCATGCAGCTCTTTCCCTGGAGCTTGGCAGACCCAGCTCATCCTGTAGATACTGAACGTGAACCCACAGGTTGCACAAGATGTTTCAGGGACCCCCAGTATTTCACCAGATCTCCCCCAGACTCCACCAATGGCATGTCACGTGGACACCTGCAGACACAAGATCTGTACTGTTTCTATCACTCATACCCAGTCACATACCCAATGTCTCTAGTTCAACATAAATTAGCTTTTAAAGAGTAACCAGGGAAACCCAGCCAAGAACAAATTCCATGGAGAGTTGTTTGTGTTCTTTCTTGATCACTGCATGGGATCACCTTGGATTCCTGGGCTTGGGGCTCCTCTCTCATTTCTAGGGTCAGGGATGGGCAGCTTTAATCAGCAGAAGGAGGGCCCTATTTGCATGTTTTCTGCCTATACACCTAGCTTGGGATCTGTGTTTACAGAGTGGGCAGCGACCAGATCAGATGTGATTGCTTTTCACTCAGTGGTATTGAAAACATTTGCAAAATAGGATTTTTGATCAAATGATTTTCCAGAGTACACACTTGGGGTTCATGTGCTATGTAGTTTTTACATATTCACACAAATCTTGGGGCATAGATGTCATGTTACCACATCAAAAGATGTGAACCTACATACAGAATAGTAGAGGGTTTTTGAGACGTCCAAGAGCACATATGGGGTGAGAGTGAGCCTCAGAATGTATACCTGTGCTCCTCCCCATGGGACCTGCTGACTTCCTGAACCGCTTGCAGAATGGAATGTCAGGCTCACGAGGAATGTGGAACCCGTCCTGTATGGGGACAGGGTGGTTTTGCTTACTCTAAAGTTTCCCTGAAATACAGAGAGAATCAGCGTTCTGAGGTGTGTTTTGAAGCCTCTGACATTCATATCTGCGATTAACTGTAATAGCTTTGGTGTGTATATTTGACATGATGAAGTTCACACATGTGGAGTGTGTGATATTGGAAACACTAGGCTCTGAGTCAACAATCTCAAGAGTGTGAAGACCATGCCCCCTAATATTTTCCCTGGAATTTCTCCATCTTCTTTTCCTTTCTTCACCCTGTCCCCACATAACTATTGGTCTTTCTCATGTTAACTTGCACTAGGTTCAATTTTCTAGAATGTAAAAATGTTAATTTTACTGTATGTCCTTTTATTTTTAGGGCTTATTTTTCTTGGTATCAATCATTGGGAATATATCCATGTGATTATGTGTAGCAAAAATTATCAGTTTTATTTATTGGCAGCATTTCAGACAATGAACACAGGAGAATTTTATTTTTAAGTATTTTTTTAGGATTGGGATCATTTCCAGTTTCAGGTATTTCAATAAATTTGCTTCCTAGCCTAGACTTGAAGGTGGAGTGTTCAGAGAATGTGTTATTTATACACTTTCCATAGCAATAACTAACCTGAAGTAGATGTGGGAGCACATATTTGCATCAATGTTGGAGTTTATCTGACTTGGTAGGGTTTTCTTATTATGTAGTTGATCTTTTTTTTAAATTAAATTTAATTTTTTTCAGTGTTCCAGAATTCATTGTTTATGCACCACACCCAGTGCTCCATGAAATACATGTCCTCCTTAATACCCACCATCAGACTCACCTAACCTCCCACCCCATCTCTTCCAAAACCCTCAGTTTCTTTCTCAGAGTCCACAGTTTTCATGGTTCATGTCCCCCTCCAATTTTCGCTAATTCACTTTTTCTTTCCATCCCCTGATGACCTCCATGTTTTTCCTTATGTTCCAAAAATAAGTTAAACCATATGATAATTGACTCTCTCTGCTTGACTTGTTCCACTCAATATAATCTCCTCTAGTCCTGACCATATTGATACAAAAGTTGGGTATTCATCCTTTCTGATGGAGGCATAATACTCCATAGTATATATGGACCATATCTTCCTTATCCACTTATATGTTGAATGGAATCTTGGTACTTTCCACAGTTTGGAAACTGTGGCCTTTGCTGCTATGAATATTAGGGTTATGCAGTTGTTTTTAGAAGCTCATTTTCACAGATGGGAATTAGAAATTATTTATTCATTTATTTGTTTATTCATTCATTCATTCATTTCCTTCAGAGTGTTATGTTTAAGTATTTGTGTTAGATTTAGAGTTAGATTTTAGGATTAAGGGTTAGGGACTAAGGTTTAGGGCTCAGGGGAAGTGCCCGATATCTTGAAATTCAGAACATCCCCAGAAAATAAATCTCAACCTTTCGTAAGATGAGAATGGTCCTTGAAGCCATCTACTGAACTGAGTATGAAGGGGATTTGGTGCTCTACATACTTGTTTTTAAAAATGTTGATTCTGGAGGGGGATAAGGTGGAGGACGAGTAGGGGACCTTATTTAAATTGTTACCCTGAATTGAGCTGGAGACATACCAGAGCACTCTGAACACACACAAAATCAATCTGAGATGTAAAAAGATATATCAGGATCTATACCTACAGAATATATCTGGTGGCTGGTATTGAGATATGAAGTGCAGAGCCATGATTCTGAGGGCAGATAATGGAAGATAAATGGAAGAGGGAGGGAGCCTCCGAGCTCCTACAAACCTGGAGTGCAAAATTTTCCTGTGCTGCTGGTCACAGACTTACAGACCAGTAGCAGCGGGAAAAGGACTTTAGGGTAGGCGCCTCTCTGAAACATGGAGCTGCAGTGTCTTGCATGCAAACTTGGGGTGGCCGGTTGTTTTAGAAGCACAAAGGGCAGAGATATGCATGGACCTTGTAGCAAGGGCTGGGAATGCTGCTGTGGGGTGCACAAACCACGACACTGTGGTTTTTAGCACCACAGACAAAAATGGAGTCAGCATGGCCTGGAGGACTTTCTGGAGAACAGATTGTGATCTCTCAGTTCTGATACAGAAGCCTGAATACAGTTATTTCTGCTCTGACTTTCAGAAGAGACACAGAAAGCCACCAGGGAAAACTCAGAGAACAAAATACCCCCCCCCTCCAAAACCGGTTTTCACTGAGCCCATCTGCTCACAAGGGGCAGGTCAACTCTGCCCAATAAGGTTTGCCCGAGTAATGCTGCAGCAGGCCCCTCCTCCAGAAGACAGGGTGAAAGAACAAGAGGCCTACAGTCCTAAGGTCCCTGTAAAACAGGTGCATTTTGCTTGGGTTATGGTCAATTATTTGGAATTTGTTCATTCCCTCAACCACTCCTCAACACAATGAATAGGGGGAGGAATACCCAACAAAGGAAAAATTTGGAGACTGTGACCTCTGCCACAGAACTAATGGATTGGGATATAAGCAAGATGTCAGAAATACACTTCAGTGTAAAAGTTATACAGACAACGGCTAGGTTGGAGAAAACCATTAATGGAAACATAGATTCTCTCGGGGCAGAAGTGAGAGATGATGTGGCAGAAATTAAAAATGCTATCAGTAAGATCCATTCTAATCTAGATACTCTAACAGCCAGGGTAAATGAGGCAGAGGAATGGATTAGTAATGTAGAAGACAAACTGATAGAAAAGAAGGATCAGGAGGAGGCCTGGAACACACAGCTTAGAATCCATGAAAACAGGGTTCAAGAAATAAATGACCCCATGAAACATACCTATGTCAGAGTTAATGGGATGTCTTAGGCGGTGGAGAGAGAGGGGACTAGAATATATATCTGAGCCAATCCTAGCCGAGAACATCCTCATCTGGGGAGTGATATAATCACTCATGTCCTAGAGGAAGAGAGGACCCCTTTCAAGATCAAGGAAAATAAACCAATGCCACGGTACGTAGTAGTAAAATACACAAATCTTAAAAGTAAGGAAACCATCTTAAGGGCAGTTATGGGGAAGAGATTCCTTATGTACAGAGGGAGGAGAATCAGAATAATGACATACCTGTCCACAGAGTCCTGGCTTTTAGGACCAGAAAGGGCTGGTAGGATATATTCAGGGCATAAATGTGAAGAATGTGCAGCCAAGAATATTCTATCTGGGAAGGTTCTCACCTAGAATGGATGGAGAGTCAAGGAACTTACAAGACTGACAGAGACTGAAAGAGTATGTAACCACTAAGCCAGAACTACAGGAAATATTAAGGGGGGGGGCTAAATATGAGAAAGATGCCAAGAGTGTTATAGAACAAAAATTTACAGAGACTATCTATGGATACAAGGTCTTCACAAGCAACATGATGACAATGAAATATCTTTCAATAATCACTCTCAACACGAAAGTTCTAAATGCTCCCATAAAATGGCACAGGGTTGCAGATTGGATAAGAAGACAGGATCCATCCACATGCTGTCTACAAGAGACTCATTCTGAACTTAGACATACATCCAGACTGAAAGCGAAGAGATGGAGAGCCATCTTTCATGACAACGACTGACAAGAAGCTGGGGTAGCCATTCTCATATCAGACAAATTAGATTTTAAGCTACACTGTAGTAATAGATGCAGAGGGACACTACATCATGCTAAAAATGTCTATCCACCAAGAAGATCTAACAATGGTAAATATCTATACCCCCAACATGGGAGCGGTCAACAACATAAGCCAATTGTTAACCCCCCCCAAAAAAAAGACATATTATTTTTAAAAAGACATATTATTAAAAGACACATAACCCTGAATAGATCAATAACCAGTAATAACATTGAAGCAATGATCACAAATCTCCCAAAAACAGGAGTCCAGGACATGCTGGATTATGTGGGGAATTCTACCAAATATTCAAATAAGAAATAATACCTTGAACATTTTTCAAAAAATAGAAACAGATGGAAAACTTCCAGACTCATTCTATGAGGCCAGCATTACCTTGAGCCCCAAACCAGGCAAGGACCCCATCGAAGAGGAGAATTTCAGACCAAAATCCCTGATGACTATAGATGTCAAGATTCTCAACAAGACAATGAATACTGTTACACTGAAAAGAAATAAAAAAATTAAAAAAAAGATTCTCAATAAGATCTTAGCTAATAACATACCATCGTACATTAAAAGGATTATCCATGACAACCAGGTGGGATTTTCCCTGAGCTGCAAGATCCATTCAACAGTTGAAAATCAGTCAATGTGATAGAACAAATTAATAATGACGAGAGATGAACAACATGTTCCTCTCAATTGATGCAGAAATAACATTCGGTAAAATACAGCATCCTTTCTGGATTAAAATTCTTCACAGTGTAGGGATAGAGGGAAACTTTCCTCAATTTCATAAATTCCATCTATGAAAAATTCACAGCGAATATCATCCTCAATGGGGAAAAGCTGAGAGCTTTCCCCTTGAGATCAGGAACATGACAAGAATGCCCCCTCTCACCATTATTGTTCAACATGGTACTAGAAGTCAAACCACATCAATCAGAGAACAAAAAGAAATAAATATATGGTCAAAGAGTTAAGCTCTCTCTTTTTGCAGATAACATGATACTTTATGTGGAAAACCCAAAAGACTCCACCCCAAACTACCCGAACTCATACAGCAATTCGGTAATGTGGCAGGATACAAACCCAATACACAGAAATCAGTTGTTTTTATATACACTATCAATGAACCTGTGGAAAAAGAAAATAGAGAATCGATTCCATTTACAATAGGACCAAAAATCGTAAGATAACTTTGAATAAACCTAATAAAAGAAGTAAGAGATCTGTACTCAAGGAACAACAGAACACTTATGAAAGAAATTGAAGAAAACAGAAAAACATGGAAAAACATTTCGTGCTGGTGATTCGGAAGAATAAATATCGCTAATATATCTATGCTGTCAAAAGTAACCTATACTTTTTTAAAAAAAGATTTTATTTATTTATTGGAAAGACAGAGATCACAAGTAGGCAGAGAGTCAGGCAGAGAGAGAGAGGGGAAGCAGGCTCCCCGCTGAGCAGAGAGCCTGATGCGGGGCATGATCTCAAGACCCTGGGATCATGACCTGAGCTGAAGGCAGAGGCTTTAACCCACTGAGCCACCCAGGCCCCCCGAGCAACCTATACTTTCAGTACCATCCTGATCTAAATACCATCAGCATTTTCCAAAGTGCTGGAAATAACAATTCTAAAATTTACATGGAGCCAGAAAATATCCTCAATCAAAAAGGAAATGTTGAAAAAGGAAAACAAAGCTTAGGGCATCATATTGCCTGATTTCAAGCTTTACTACAAAGCTCGAAATACTCTTACTTACACTCTTACTACCAAGACAGCATGGTAGTGGCAGCAAAACAGACACGTATACCAATGGAACAGAGTAGAAAGCCCAGATATGGACCATCAACTCTATGGTCAAGTAATTGACAAAGCAAGGAAAAATAACCAATGGAAAAAAGACAGTCTGTTCAACAAATGGTGCTGGGAAAATTGGACAGCTATACACAGAAGAATGAAACTTGACCATTGTCTTACAACATACACACGTATAAACTCAAGATGGATGAAAGACCTCCATGTGAGACAGGAATCCATCAAAGTCCTAGAGGAGAACATAGGCAGTAACCTCTCTGACATTGGGCACAGCAACTTCTTTCAAGATATGTATCAAAAGGCAAAGGAAAGAAAATGGAGAATGAACTTCTGGAACTTCATCAAGATCAAAGCTTCTGCACAGCAATGGAAATAGTCAACAAAACAAAGAGGCAACCCACAGAATGGGAGAAGATATTTGCAAATGACACTACAGACAAAGGGCTGATATCCAAGATCTATAAAGAACTCCTCAAACTAAACACTCAAAAAACAACAACAACAACAACAACAACAAAAAAAAAACCAGATAATCACGTCAAAAAATGGGCAGAAGACATGAACAGACACTTCTCTAAAGGAGACATATGAACAGTCAACAGGCACATGAAAAAGTGTTCATCATCAGTAGCTATTGGGGAAATTCATATCAAAACCACATTGAGATACCACCTTACATCAGTTAGAATGGCAAAAAGTGACAATGCATAAACAATGAATCTTGGTACACTGAAAAAATAAAATAAAATTTGAAATAGGATGAGGAGACAAGAAATAGCAAATTTTGGAGAGGATGTGGAGAGAGGAGAACCCTCTTACACTGTTGGTGGGAATGCAAGTTGATACAGCCACATGGGAAAACAGTGTGGAACTTCTTTAAAAAGGTGAAAATAAAACTATCTTGTGACCCAGCAATTGCACTACTGGGTATTTATCCCAAAGATACACATGTAGTGAAAAGAAGGGTCACATGAGCCCCAATGTTCATAGCAGGAATGTCCACAATAGCCAAACTGTGGGAGATGCTCTTCAACAGAGGAATGGATAAAGAAGATGTGTTTTATATATAAAACAGAACATTACTCATCCAACAAAAGCATGGATACCCAATGTTTTTATCAACATGGATGGGACTGGAGGAAATTATGTTAAATAAGTTAAGCAGAGAAAGTCAATTATCATAAAGTGTTACTTATTCATGGAAGATAAAAATCGCATGGAGGATATTAGAAGGAAGGGAAAAATAAAGGGGTGGGAATCAGAGGGGGAGATGGATAATGAGAGGCTATGGACAGTGAGAAATAAAGTTAGGGTTTTAGAGAGGAGGATGATGGGGGGATGAGTTACTCTGGGACGGGTATTAAGGAGGGCAGGTATTGCATGGAGCACTGGGTGTTATACACAAACAATGAATCTTGAAACACTACATCAAATACTAATGGTTTGCAGAAACTTTTGATCTTGATGAAGTCCCAAAAGTTCACTATCGCTTTTGTTTCCTTTGCCTTTGGAGACATATCTTTTCTTTTTTCTTTTTTCTTTTTTTAATTTTTTATTTCTTTTCAGCATAACAGTATTCATTGTTTTTTCACCGCACCCAGTGCTCCATGCAATCCGTGCCCTCCCTAGTACCCACCACCTGGTTCCCCCAACCTCCCACCGCCCGCCCTTTCAGAACCCTCAGGTTGTTTTTCAGAGTCCATAGTCTCTCATGGTTCACCTCCCCTTCCAATTTCCCTCAACTACCTTCTCCTCTCCATCTACCCTTGTCCTCCATATTGTTTGTTATGCTCCACAAATAAGTGAAAGCATATGATACTTGACTCTCTCTGCTTGACTTATTTCACTTAGCATAATGTCTTCCAGTCCCATCCATGTTGCTACAAAAGTTGGGTATTCGTCCTTTCCGATGGAGGCATAATACTCCATGGTGTATATGGACCATATCTTCCTTATCCATTCATCTGTTGAAGGGCATCTTGGTTCTTTCCACAATTTGGCGACCGTGGCCATTGCCACTATAAACATTGGGGTACAGATGGCCCTTCTTTTCACTCCATCTGTATCCTTGGGGTAAATACCCAGTAGTGCAATTGCAGGGTCATAGGGAAGCTCTATTTTTAATTTCTTGAGGAATCTCCACACTGTTTGGAGACATATCTTGAAAGAAGTTGCTGTGGCCGATATCGAAGAGGTTACTGCTTCTGTTCTTCTCTATGTTCTGATGGATTTCTGCCTCTCGTTGAGGTCTTTTATCCATTTCATGTTTATCTTTGTGTATGGTGTGAGAGAGTGGTCGAGTTTCATTTCTACATATAGCTGTCCAAATTTCCCAGCAACATTTATTGAAGAGATTTTTTTCCTTTTTTGTCAATGATTAGTTGACCACAAAGTTGAGGGTCCATGTCTGGTCTCTCTACTCTGTTCCACTGGTCTGTGTGTCTGTTTTTCTGCTGGTACGATGCTGTCTTGGTGATCACCCCTTTGTAGTAAAGCTTGAAATCAGGCAACGTGATTCCCCCAGTTTTGTTTTTCTTTTTCAACTTTTCCTTAAGAATCTAGCGTCCCTTCTGATTTCAAATTTTAGGATTGTTTGCTCCATCCCTTTGAAAAATGCCGGTGGAATTTTGATCAGAATGGCATTGAAAGTATAGATTGTTCTAGTCAATCTATGCTCTAAAATGTCAAAATTTTGACATTTTAACAGTGTTTATTTTTCTGATCCATGAGCATGAGCCTTTATCTTTTTGTGTCTTACAGAATCCCCTTTAATATTTCTTGTAGGTCTTTCTTGGTGGTCACTTAATCTTTCAGTTTCTGCCTGCTCTGAAAGCTCTTTATCTCTCCATCCATTCTGAATGACAGTCTGGCTGAATAAAGTGTTCTTGGCTCATGGTCCTTCCATTTATACCCTGAATCTATCCTACCATCCCTTTTGGATTGTCTGGTTTCTGTGGGCAGTTCTGATGTTATTCTGATGTTCCTCCCTCTGTATGTGAGAAAACTCTTCTCCCTTTCTGCTCTAAGGATATCTTCCCTGGCTCTATGTTTCACATGCTTCACTATTTCATGTCAGGGTGTTGATCTATTTTTATTGATTTTTGGAGGGATCCTCTCTGTCTCTTGGTCTTGAATGCTTGTTTCCTTCTTCAGATTAGGGAGGTTCTTAGCTATGACTTGGTCAAATATACCTTCTCTGTCTCTCCATCCCACTGGGGATCCCAATAATTCTGACTTTGAGGCTTTCATGGCATTTTTCTCCCTATGTCTAATCTCATGTGCCACTAGCTGCCTACCCCTGTCTTGTTCAGTTTCCTTGTTTTGTCTCAGCTTATCTTGTAGGTCAGTAATTGCTCTTCTGTCTCATTTAACCTGGGTGTTAGAAAATCCAGTTTAGGCTGTATTTCATTCATAACACTTTTTAACTCCGCGTGATTAGATCTCATTTCTGTCCTTTTTAGATTCTATATTGTCATTAATGCTTTTTATCAATCCTAGCTATTGACGTCATGATTGCTATCCTGAAGTCTGTGTCTGACATCTTGGTTATATCCAAATCCATTAGTTCTGTGGCAGAGGACGTTGCCTGTTGTTCTTTTCTTGTTGGTATTTCCTCCTCCTAGACATTCTGTCCATGGATGTTTGAGTGAATGGATCAAGTAAAAAATATCAGCCATGACCCCAGCAGGATGCACCCTAACAATATCCACCGTGGTTGGAAGCCACCATTGAAAAAACAAAGGCGAGGGAGGAGTCAAGATGGCGGAGAAGTAGCAGGCTGAGACGACAGCGGGTAGCAGGAGATCAGCTAGTTAGCTTATAGAACCATTATGTACACCTACAAATCCAGTGGGAAATCGAAGAGAAAAAGAGCAACAATTCTAGAAACAAAATCGATCAATTTCTGAAAGGTAGGACCTGCGGAGAAGTGAATTCAATTCGATGGGAAGCTAGACCGTGGGGGGAGGGGCCGGCTCCCGGCAAGCGGCGGAGCAACGGAGCACAAAATCGGGACTTTTAAAAGTCTGCTCCACAGAGGGACATCGCTCCAGAGGCTAAACCAGGGGGAAACCCAGGCAGGGTCAGCATAACCCCAGGTCCCGCAGGGTCACAGAAGGACCGGGGGCATCTGAGTGCTACAGAGCTCCCAGGTATTAGAGCGGGGAAGCCGGCTACAGCGACAAAGCCGAGGAGTGAGCGCTCAGCCTGGGGTTACCTTGTGCCGGTCGCAGGCTGGTTGGGCTCCGAGCGCGGCCAGAGGCCACGGAGACAGAAGCGACCGGGCGCTTTTCTCCAGGTTCCAGCAATTGACCGCTTTCCTCAAGGCGCGACTGCAGGCCAGGGAGGCGGGGCGGTTGGGCGCTTTTCTCTGAGGGCGCACTGAGGAGCGGAACCCCAAGCTCTCAGCTCCCCTGGGCCAAGAGATTGGGAGGCCGCCATCTTGATTCCTGTCCTCCGGAACTCTACAGAAAGCGCTCAGGGAACAAAAGCTCCCAAAAGCAAACCTGAGCGAATTACATAGCCCGGCCCCTGGCAAGGGCGGTGCAATTCCGCCTGTGGCAAAGACACTTGAGAATCACCACAACAGGCCCCTCCCCCAGAAGATCAACAAGAAACCCAGCCAAGACCAACTTCGCTCACCAAGAACAGCGGAATTCCACAGCAGGAGAAAGCAAATCTTATCTGGACAAAATGACAAGGCAGAAAAACTCACCTCCAAAAAAAGAACAAGGGGCTGTACCGAAGGCTGGAGACCTAATCAATACGGACATTGGTAACATGACAGATCTAGAGTTCAGAATGACGATTCTCAAGGTTCTAGCCGGGCTCGAAAAAGGCATAGAAGATATTAGAGAAAACCTCTCTGGAGAGATAAAAGCCCTTTATGGAGAAATAAAAGAACTAAAATCTAAGCAAGTTGAAATAAAAAAAGCTATTAATGAGGTGCAATAAAAATGGAAGCTCTCACTGCTAGGATAAATGAGGCAGAAGAAAGAATTAGTGACATAGAAGACAAATGACAGAGAATAAAGAAGCTGAGCAAAAGAGAGACAAACAAATACTGGACCATGAGGAGAGAATTCGGGAGATAAGCGACACCATAAGATGATACAACATTAGAATAATTGGGATTCCAGAAGAAGAAGAAAGAGAGAGGGGAGCAGAAGGTATATTGGAGACAAGTATTGGAGAGAATTTCCCTACTATGGCAAAGGGAAAAAACATCAAATCCGGGAGATGCTACGAACGCCCCTCAAAATCAATAAAAATAGGTCCACACCTCGTCACCTGATAGTAAAATTTACAAGTCTTAGCGACAAAGAGAAAATCCTGAAAGCAGCCAGGGAAAAGAAGTCTGTAACATACAAGGGTAAAAACATTAGATTGGCAGCAGACCTATCCACAGAGACCTGTCAGGCCAGAAAGAACTGGCATGATATATTCAGAGCACTAAAGGAGAAAAACATGCAGCCAAGAATACCATATCCAGCTAGGCTATCAATGAAAATAGAAGGAGAGATAAAGAGCTTCCAGGACAAACAAAAGCTGAAAGAATTTGCAAACACCAAACCAGCTCTACAGGAAATATTGAAAGGGGTCCTCTAAGCAAAGAGAGACCCTAAAAGTAGTAGATCAGAAAGAAACAGAGACAATATACAGTAACAGTCACCTTACAGGCAATACAATAGACTCAAAATGGATGAAGGACCTCAATGTGAGAAAGGAATCTATCCAAGTCCTTGAGGAGAATGCAGGCAGCAACCTCTTTGACCTCAACCGCAGCAACTTCTTCCTAGGAACATCGCCAAAGGCAACAGAAGCAGGGGCAAAAATGAACTATTGGGATTTCATCAAGAACAAAAGCTTTTGCACAGTAAAGGAAACAGTTAACAAAACCAAAAGACAACTGAGAGAATGGGAGAAGATATTTGCAAACAACATATCAGATAAAGGGCTAGTATCCAAAATCTATAAAGAGCTTATCAAACTCAATTCCCAAAGAACAAATAGTCCAGTCAAGAAATGGGCAGAGGACATGAACAGACATTTTTGCAAAGAAGACATCCAGATGGCCAACAGGCACATGAAAAAATGCTCCACATCACTCGGCATCAGGGAAATACAAATCAAAACCACAATGAGATACCACCTCACACCAGTCAGAATGGCTAAAATTAACAAGTCAAGAAATGACAGATGCTGGTGAGGATGCGGAGAGAGGGGAACCCTCCTACACTGCTGGTGGGAATGCAAGCTGGTGCAACCACTCTGGAAAACAGTGTGGAGGTTCCTCAAAAAACTGAAAATAGAACTACCCTATGACCCAGCAATTGCACTACTGGGTATATATCCTAAAGATGCAAACGTGGTGCTCCGAAGGGGCACGTGCACCCGAACGTTTATAGCAGTAATGTCCACAATAGCCAAACTGTGGAAAGAGCCTAGATGTCCATCGACAGATGAATGGATAAAGAAGATGTGGTATATATACACAATGGAATACTATGCAGCCATCAAAAGACATGAAATCTTGCCATTTGCGACGACATGGATGGAACTAGAGGGTATCATGCTTAGTGAAATAAGTCAATCAGAGAAAGACAACTATCACATGATCTCTTTGATATGAGGAAGTGGAGATGCAATGCGGAGGGGTTGGGGGGAGTTAGGAAAAGAAAAAATGAAAAGATGGGATTAGAAGGGAGACAAACCATAAAAGACTCAATCTCAAAAAACAGACTGAGGGTTGCTGGGGGTGGGGGGGAAGGGAGAGGGTGTTGGGAAAATGGACATTGGGGAGAGTATGTGCTATGATGAGTGCTGTGAAATGTGTTAACCTGGCGATTCACAGACATGTACCAGTGGGGATAAAAATACATTGTATGTTTATTAAAATGAAAAAAAATACTAATCCTAGAATCAACACTGTAATACAAATGAGATCTCCATTTAAAAATAAGGGATGGAGAGGAGAAGGGAGTTGAGGGAAATTGGAAGGGGAGGAGAACCATGAGAGACTATGGACACTGAAAAACAACCTGAGGGTTTTGAAGGGGCGGGGGGTGGGAGGTTGGGGGAGCTAAGTGGTGGGTATTGGGGAGGGCACGTATTGCATGGAGCACTGGATGTGGTTAAAAAAAAAAATGAATACTGTTACACTGAAAAAATAAAATAAAATAAAATAAAAGAAACAAACAAACAAAAAAAACAAAGGCAAACAAAAAACAAGAATAAAATTTAAAAAAAAATGAAAAGAGGAGGAAGGGCAAGATGACAGAGAATTAGGAGACCCTGTTTCAACCAGTCCCCTAAGGTGAGCTAAGTATCTATCAAAGCACTGTGAGCACCCATGAAATCAGCCTGAGGTGTAGGATTGTATACATCTGGATGTCTATGGGGCAGAAGACACCAGCCGAGAAGTAAAGCAGAATGGGAATGCTCAGACTGATACTAGAGGATAAGCAGAAGGGGGAGGGAGGCACCAGAAGCAATCCCTGTAGTTGGGGACCAGCATTAACTTGGAGTCTGGTTGAAAGCACTCAAAAAGAGCAAAAGATCTTAAGGGACAACTTGGATTCAGGCAGTCATGGGCATGGGCCTAAGCCCACGGACTAGGATGGCCACTGCTGGTGACCACCCATGCCAGAGAGAGTGCAACTGAGCCTCCAGTTCCTGGTCCCTGAGCCCCTGGCTGTGCACTGCTTGCACTACCTCTCAGCTGGCACACTCCCACCTGTGCATTAGGGAGTCTGGTGTGGGCCCCAGCCTGAACTCTCTAGAAGCATACACTTTTGTGCACTGCACACACTGCACAAGCGGGGTCTGACTGCACTCCCTGCCCGTACCTGAGAGAGCTTGGTGTGCGAGTTAGCCAGTGGTCTCTAGGATCAGCCAAGGCTCTGAATTCTCCCAGCCCAGGCCTGATGGAACTCATGGAGATCTCTGATTGGGATCCCTCAGTGGCAGCAGCCTTCTGTGACCTGGATGACTGAGTGGTGTGGGCCTGGTCCCTATACAACAGTCTTGGCAAAGGCAGCGACAAAAAATGGGATCCCTGGACCAATATCACTCTCAGTTTTAGTGGCATGGGGGTGCAGAGACAAGCGGGCACTTTGGGTGACCCCTGAGACAGTGGCTGGGGGCCCGCACTGCCCACACCATGAATTTGCGCTGTTCAATGGAGTTTGCCGAGGGGGATTGTGTATTCTGGATCACCCAGAGGGGAGCAGACTGAGGCTTCTCTCTGAGACGGAGGTCTGGGTGCATTTTGCTTTCCACTAAACATCCAAAAGCTGCAAAAAACAAAACCTCCAAAACACAAAAGCCCAAAGAACCAGTTTCCATAGAGCCCAGCCCCTACATAGAGGGAAGGATGACTCAACCCAAGCAAGACTGACTGAAAAACAGTGCAGCGGGCCCCTCCCCCAGAAGGCAAGCCAAAAGAACTAGAGGACAACCACCACAAGGTCTCCATAAAACTGTAATACCCCAACATCAGGGGAAAACAATATATTAAGCTTACAATATGGCCCTAAAATCTGTATATTTCTTAGATACAACTCTTTAAAAAAATTAATTCTCACGATTCTTGTTCCTTTAATTTCTTTAACCTACTTACCATTACAACTAGAGGTTTAATACAACATATTCCATAATAACCTTTTTTTTTTTAAAGATTTTATTTATTTATTTGACAGACAGAGATCCCAAGTAGACAGAGAGGCAGGCAGAGAGAGAGGGGGAAGCAGGCTCCGTGCCGAGCAGAGAGCCCGATGCGGGGCTCGATCCCAGGACCCCGAAATCATGACCCGAGCCGAAGGCAGCGGCCTAATCCACTGAGCCACCCAGGCGCCCCCATAATAACCTTTTAATTTGAACTTTTTTCATACATATACCTGTGTTTATCTTTTTCTTTTCTTTTTTTAAAATACATATCGATATAAGCTTCAAGGTAATCCTTCTTCCTTATTCAATAGTATCCTTACATCTAAACAAGTTTTAGTCCCCCTTTATCTCAGGAAAGTTGAGTCCTTTAACAACGATATCAAGATACGCCCAGCAAGAATCAAAATAACCATCCTCGTCCACATGGAGGATTTACAACTACCTTCCCATCTTTTTTCTTCTATCATTTTTCTGTGTATTTGTTTTTGTTCTGTTATTATATAAATCTCATTCCTGGGGTTCATTTTGGCTGGATTCTTCCTTTTACTTGTCATTTACTTTTGTCAGTCTTTTTGTTTGTCTGTTTCTTTTTATATACCTTATAAATCTTACTTTGGGGGCTCATTCTGGATGGTTTTATCTCTTTTTTTTCCCTCTCTCTCTCTCTTTCTTTCTTTCTTCTTGGTGGTGACTTCTGATTGCCCTGAAGCATTCCAGGATGCACCTTGGCTGGATCATGGTTGATACATTCAGCTATACATCCCCTCAAAAACCTCTCACCAAAATGGCTAGGATGAGGAACACCCAACAGAGGAAAAATTCAGAGACTGTGCCCTCTCCATCATAACTATTAGATATGGACATAAACAGTATGTCAGAAAGGGAATTCAGGGGGCACCTGGGTGGCTCAGTGTGTTAAGCCTCTGCCTTTGGCTCAGGTCGTGATTGGGATCAAGCCCTGCATTGGGCTCTCTGCTCAGTGTGGAGCCTACTTCCCCCCTCTCTCTGCCTGCCTCACTGCCTACTTGTGATTTCTCTCTCTCTGTCGAATAAATAAAATCTTTAATAAAGAAAGAAAGGGAATTCAGCATAACAATTATCCAGGCAATGGCTAGGTTGGAGAAAACCATTAGTGACAACATAGAATCTCTAAAGACAGAAGTGAGAGCCACCAGGGCAGAAGTTAAAAATGTAATCATTGAGAACCAATTAATCTAAATACCCTAATAACTAGGGTAACTGGGGCATAAGATAGAATTAGTGATCTAGAAGACAAACTGATAGAGAAAAAGGATCAGGAGGAGGGCTGGAACAAACAGCTTAGAAGCCTTGAAAACAGAATCAGGAAATAAATGATGCCATGAAATGTTCCAACGTCAGAATTATTGGGATCCCTGAGGGGGGTGGAGAAAGAGAGAAGACTAGAAGATACAGTTGAACAAATTCTGGATGAAAATTTTCCCAGTATGGGGAAGGGAAAAAGAGTTCATGTCTCAAGGCAGAAAGAACATCCCCGCACGCCCCCCACTCCCATGATCAACTAATCTAGAAAGACCTCAATGCACTTGACTGTGGAACTGATGAATCATAATTTTAGATAAGAGCTTCTCTGGGCATCTAGGGGGAAAAGATTCCTCAGGTACCAAGGAAGGTCCATCAGAAAATATGAAACCTGTCCACAGAAACCTGGAAAGCCAGAAAGGGCTGGCAAGACGTATTCAGGGCACTAAATGAGAAGAACATGCAGCCAAGAATACTTTACCCAGCAAGGTTGACATTCTGAATGGATGGAAAGATAAAGAGCTTCCAAGACCGGCAAGGTTTAAAAGAGTATGTGAACATCGAGCCAACACTAAAGGGAATATTAAGGGGGGTTCTATATAAGAAGAAATAATCTGACAGTGACATCGACCAGAAACTTACAGAGATGATCTGTAGAAAGAAGGGCTTCACAGGCAACGTGATGTCAAGAAAAACATATCTCAATAATCACTCTCATCGTGAATAACCCATATGGAACCCCTGTCGCATAAAATGGCACAGGGTTACAGATGGAATAAAATGACAGGACCTGTCCATACGTTGTCTACAAGAGACCCATTTTGAACCTAAGGATGCATCCAGACTGAAAGTGAAGGGATGGAGAAGCATCTTTCATGCCAATCGGCCTCAAAAGAAGGCTGGGGTAGTGATTCTCATGTCAGATAAATTAGATTTTAAACTAAAGTCTGTAGTCAGAGATATAGGACACTACATCATTCTTAAAGGATCTGTCCACCAAGAGATCTAATAATTGTAAATGTTTATGTTCCCAGTATGGGAGCAGCCAACTATGTAAGACATCTGTAAATCAAGATAAAGAGTCATATTGATATGAATACATTAATCATAGGGGATTTTAACATGACACTCTCAGTAGAGGCTAGATCTAGATCTGTCTAGGTCATCCAAGCAGAAAATCAATAAACAAAAAGGAGCATTTAATGACACATTGGACCAGATGGACCTCATCGATATATACAGAACATTCCAATCTAAAACAACAAATACACATTCTTCTCAAGTGCACATGGAACTTTCTCCAGAAGAGACCACATACTGGGTCACAAATCAGGGCTCAACCGATAGCAAAAGATTGAGATTATTCCCTGCATATTCTCAGATCACAATGCTTTGAAACTGGAGCTCAATCACAAGGAAAAGCTTGGAAGGAACTCAAACACCTGGAAGCTAAAGACAACCTTGCTTAAGAATGCTTGGATCAACCAGGAGATCAAAGAAGAACAAACAATTCAGGGAAACAAATGAGAATGAAGACAAGGCAGTCAACAACATTTGCTGGAGAGGATGTGGAGAAAGGGGAACCCTCTTACACTGTTGGTGACAATGCAAGCTGGTGCAGCCACTTTGGAGAACAGTGAGATATGAACCATGAGAGACTGTGGACTCGGAGGAACTAACTAAGGGTTTTGGAGGGGAGGGGGGTTGGAGGAGAGGTGAGCCTAGTGGTGAGTATTTTTTTTTAAGTTCTATTCATTTATTTTTAAAATAGAATTTCTAAACATGCATTATTCTATACCACAGTTCTTACTAGAGTTAAAATGCTAGTTTAGTGGTTGGAGAAGAAAAAAATTGAGGTATTTGAAAGACATATCACAATCATTTTCATAAATTCATTTTTTCCCCAAAATCTAATGACCATATAAAGAAACATATACTTCATCTGCCCATTTCTCCTTATTCTGTCATAGTCACAAAAAGAGAAATCTGATTACTATGTACTAATTCACATTTTTTTTCTTTTCAGCATAACAGAATTCATTGTTTTTGCACCACACCCAGTGCTCCATGCAACCCGTGCCCTCCCTAATACCCGCCACCTGGTTCCCCCAACTTCCCACCCCCCGACCCCTTCAAAACCCTCAGGTTGTTTTCAGAGTCCATAGTCTCTCATGGTCCACCTCCCCTTCCAATTTCCCTCAACTCCCTTCTCCTCTCCATCTACCCTTGTGCTCCATGTTATTTGTTATGCTCCACAGATAAGTGAAACCATATGATACTTGACTCTCTCTTCTTGACGTATTTCACTCAGCATAATCTCTTCCAGTCCCGTCCATGTTGATGGAGGGATAATACTCCATAGTGTATATGGACCACATCTTCCTTATCCATTCGTCTATTGAAGGCCATCTGGGTTCTTTCCACAGTTTGGGGACTGTGGCCAGTGATTGTTTTGTGTGTGTTGAGTTTGAGGAGTTCTTTATAGATCCTGGATATCAACATTTTGTCTGTACCATCATTAGCAAATATCTTCTCCCATTCCGTGTGTTGCCTCTTTGTTTTGTTGACTGTTTCCTTCACTGTGAATAAGCTTTTGATCTTGATGAAGTCCCAAAAGTTAATTTTCTCTTTTGTTTCCTTTGCCTTTGGAGACATATCTTGAAAGAAGTTGCTGTGGCTGATATCGAAGAGATTACTGCCTATGTTCTCCTCTAGGATTCTGATGGATTCCTGTCTCACGTTGAGGTCTTTTATCCACTTCGAGTTTATCTTTGTGTATGGGGTAAGAGAATGGTCAAATTTCATTTTTCTACACATAGCTGTCCAATATTCCCAGCACCATTCATTGAAGAGACTGTCTTTTTTCCACTGGATATTTTTTCCTGCTTTGTCGGAGATTATTTGACCATAGAGTTGAGGGTCCATATCTGGGCTCTCTACTCTGTTCCACTGGTCTATGTGTCTGTTTTTATGCAAGAACGATGCTGTCTTGCTGATCACAGCTTTGTAGTAAAGCTTGAAATCAGGTAACGTGATGCCATCAGTTTTATTTTGATTTTCAACATTTGCTCAGCAATTCGGGGTCTCTTCTGATTCCATGCAAATTTTAGGATTATTTGCTCCAGCTCTTTGAAAAAGACCGGTGGAATTTTGGTCAGAATGGCATTAAAAGAAGAGATTGCTTAGGCAGTATAGACATTTTAAGAATGTTTATTATTCCGATCCAAGAGCATGGAATGGTCTTCCATCTTTTTGTGTCTTCTCCAATTTCTTTCATGAGTGTTCTGTAGTTCCTCGAGTACAGATCCTTAATCTCTTTGTTTAGGTTTATTCCGAGTTATCTTATGGTTCTTGGTGCTATAGTAAATGGAATCAATTCTCTAATTTCCCTTTCTGTATTTAACATTGTTAGTGTATAAGAAAGCCACTGATTTCTGTACATTGACTTTGTATCCTGATACGTTACTGAATTTCTGTATGAGTTCTAGTAGTTTGATGGTGGGGTCTTTTGGGTTTTCCGTATAAAGAATCATGTCATCAGTGAAGAGAGAGAGTTTGACTTCTTCCCTGCCAATTTGGATACCTTTTATTTCTCTTTGTTGTCTGATTGCTGTTGCTAGGACTTCTAATACTATGTTGAACAAGAGTGGTGAGAGTGGGCATCCTTGTCGTGTTCCTGATCTCAACGGGAAGGCTGCAATCCTTTTCCCATTGAGGATGATATTTGCTGTGGGTCTTGCAAAGATAGATTTTATGAAGTTCAGGAATGTTCCATTTATCTCTATACTTTGAAGCATTTTGATCAGGAACCGATGCTGGATTTTGTCAAATGCTTTTTCTGCATCAATTGAGAGGGCCATGTGGTTCTTTCTTCTCTTATTGATTTGTTCTATCACATTGATTATTTTGCGAATGTCGAGCCATCCTTGTAACCCAGGGATGAATCCCATCTGTTCATGGTGGATACTCTTTTTAATGTGCTGTTGGATCCTGTTTGCTAGGATCTTGTTGAGAATCTTAGCATCCATATTCATCAGGGATATTGCTCTGAAATTCTCCTTTTCGGTGTGGTCTTTGCCTGTTTTGGGGATCAGGGTAATGCTGGCTTCATAAAAAGTGTCTGGAAGTTTTCCTTGTGCTTCAATTTTTTGAAACAACTTCAGGAGAAGAGGTGTTATTTCTTCTTTGAAAGTTTGCTAGTATTCCCCAGGGAATCCGTCAGGTCATTGGCTCTTGTTTTTTGGTAGGTTTTTGATCACTGCTTCAACCTCGTTACTAGATATCGGTCTATTCAGCTTGTCAATTTCTTCTTGGCTCAATTTTGGGAGTTTATAGTTTTCCAGGAATGCATCCACTTCATCTAGGTTGCTTAGCTTATT
>JAHRIG010000403.1:0-11500 GCA_020311275.1 Eira barbara
ATATATATATATATATATATATATATATATATATATATATAAAACACAGGAGCAGGTATAGGGGTAGGGGTTGGGATAGGGGTGGGGACAGGGTCAGCAGTAGTGGCCAGTGCAGGATCCAGAGCATGAGCTGGGTCAGAGACAGAAACAGGAGCACAGGCAAGGGCAGGGAAAGGAGCAGGAGCAAGGGATAGGAGCTGGATCTGGGGTGGGAACAGGGGCATAGGCAGGGGCAGGGGAAGGGGCAGCGGTCCAGGCAGGGGCAGGAGAAGGGATGGGGCAGTTGAAGGAGAAGAAGCAGGAGCAGGGTCTGAGTCTCGGGCAGGAACAGGGGCACAGGTAGGGCAAGGGGAAGTAGTCCTGGCAGGGGCAGGGGAAGGGGCACGGGAAGGGGCAAGACCAGGGGTAGGACCTGGGTCTGGGGCAGTTGCAGGGGAAGGGGCAGCAGCCCTGGCAGGGAAAGAAGGGACAGGGGCAGGAGAAGGGGCAGGGCCAGTAGCAGGAGCTGGGGCAAGTGCAGTGGTGATGGCCCATGCAGGGTTAAGGTCAGGAGCTTGGTCTGTGGCAGGAAGAGGGGCACAGGGAAGGGCCAGGGAAGGGATGGGCCCAAGGAGAGATCTGGGTCAGAGACAAGAACAGGAGCACAGGCAGGGGCAGGGGAAGTGGGAGTAGCTCTGGCAGGGGCAGGGAAAGGGGGAGCATCAGGAGCAGAGGTGGGGGCTGGAGGCGGAGCCAGCTCTTCCTGAACAGCTCAGTGTCTCTGTGGTCAGGTGCCCGGTCACCTGTTGGCTCCTGGTCTCCGAAGTCTCTACAGTCACCATCACGCCCTCTGGAGCTACTGAACATGGGAGTGGGTCTAGCTCCTCAGTTTGAGCAGCCGTGAGAGGAGAGAAGCTCACCCATGTGCCTGCCTCTCCCTGTGCTTTTGCAGAGACATGTCACAGCCCAGGGCCTCCCAGAGAAGCCACAGCCATGAAGGAAACCTCACTGGGGAGTCTCCCTGACTACAGTCCACCCCTGGGTGCTCTGAGACAAGTCGTCGCTCCTGGCCCTACACCAACCTGTGGGGGCTTCTCCCTGTGGGGCCCAACACCGAACCATCACCACACAGCCACAGGTGTACCCATCACTTAGCAGCGCTTATACTCGGACTGACCCCTGGAAAGTCTGGCACAGTTTTTCATAGATGTATTTTCAACAGAGTTCAACACAGCAATGGTGGAGATAGCAGCAGATGAAACAATGATAATGTCTATGGAGGTGGACGGTGGCTCAGTTAAGCCACTGAGTCTTGATTTTGGCTCAGGATGTGATCTCATGGTGTGGGATCGAGCTCAATGTAGGGTCTGTGTTCAGTGCAGAGTGGGCTCATGATTCTCTCTTCCCCCTCCTGCCTCTCCCACCACTCTCATGCCACACACTCTCTCTCTAAAATAAATAAATGAGTAAAATATAAAAATGGAGTCATACAGAATATACTTTTAAAAATTGTAAAGAATCAAACATTGATTTTTCCATTTTAAGCATTTTCAGAAGTCCGGTAGTGTTGTGTATTTACATTGCTGTGAAACAGATCTTGAGAACATTTCCTCTTACAAATCTGAACTTATTTGTTTTTCATGTAGAAAGCATATTTATTTATTTATTTATTATGTTCAGTTAGCCACATAGAGTACAGCATTCGTTTTCGATGTAGTGTTCAATGATTCATTAGTTGTGTATAACACCCAGGGCTCATCACAACACGTGCCCTTCTTAATACCCATCACCCTGTTACCCCATTTCCCTTCCCTTCTGTAACCCTCAGTTTGGTTCCCACAGTCCGGAGTCTCTCATGGTTTTTTTTCCCTCTCTGATTTCTTCCCATTCAGTTTTCCCTCCCTTCCCCTATGGTCCTTCATGTTATTCCTTGCGTTCCTCATAGGAGTAAAACCGTATGATAAGGGGCGCCTGGGTGGCTCAGTGGGTTAAAGCCTCTTCCTTCAGCTTGGGTCGTGATCCCAGGGTCTTGGGATCGAACCCTGCTTCAGGCTCTCTGCTCCGTGGGGAGCCTGCTTCCCCTTCTCTCTCTGCCTGCCTCACTGCCTACTTGTGATCTCTGTCTGTCAAATAAATAAAATCTTTTAAAAAAGGAAAGAAAACCATATGATAACTGTCTTTCTCTGGTTGACTTATTTCACTCAGCATAATCACCTTCAGTTCTACCCATGTTGATGCAAATGGTGGGTATTCATCCTTTCTGATGGCTGGGTGATATTCCATTGTATATGTGGACCATATTTTATTTATCCATTCGTCTATTGAAGAGCCTCTTGACTCCTTCCACAGTTTGGCTATTGTGGACATTGCTGCTATGAACATTGGGGTGCACATGTCCCTTCTTTTCATTACATCTGTATCTTTCAGGTAAATACAAAGTAGAGCAATTGGTCGGTTGTAGGCTAGCTCTATTTTTAATGTCTTGAGGTACCTCCATACTGTTTTCCAAGGTGGCTGTACCAGCTTGCACTCCCACCAGGAGTGTAAGAGGGTTCCCCTTTCTCCACATCCTTGCCAACATTTGTTGTTTCCTGTCTTGTTAATTGTTGCCATTCTAACTGGTGTAAGGTGGCATCTCAGTGTGGTTTTGATTTTAATTTCCCTCATGGTTAGTGCTGTCGAACACTTTTTCATGTGTCTTTTGGCCATTTGTATGTCTTCTTTGGAGCACTGCCTGTTCATGTCTTCTGTCCATTTCTTGACTTGATTATTTGTTTTTTGGGGGTGTTGAGTTTGATAAGTACTTTATAGATCTTGGATACCAGCCCTTTATCTGTAATGCCATTTGCAAATATTTTCTCCCATTCCATGGGTTGTCTCTTAGTTTTGTTGACTCTTTCCTTTGTTGTGCAGAAACTTTTCATCTTGATGAAGTCCCAAAAGTTTATTTCTGTTTTTGTTTCCCTTGACTTTAGAGACATGTCTTTTTCTTCTTAAGATTTTTATTTATTTATTAGACAGAGAAAGACAGAAGGAGAGAGGGAACACAAGCAGGGGGAGTGAGAAAGGGAGAAGCAGGCCTCCCGCTGAACAGGGAATCCGATGTGGGGCTTGATCCAGGACCCCAGGATCATGACCTGAGCTGAAGGCAGACGTTTAATGACTGAGCTACTCAGGTGCCCCTAGAGACGTGTCTTGAAAGAAGTTGCTGTGGCCAAGGTCAAAGAGGTTTCTGCCTATGTTCTCCTCTAGGATTTTGATGGATTCCTGTCTCACATTGTGGTTTCTTCTGCATGTGGATGTCCAACTTTCCCAGCACCATTTATTTAAGAGACTGTTCTTTCTCCACGGGATCTTCATTCCTGATGTACCAAAGATGGGTTGACCATAGAGTTGAGGATCCCTTTCTGGGTTCTCTTTTCTATCCCATTGATTTATGTGTCTGTTTTTGTGAAAATGCTATGCAGTCTTGATGCTCACAGCTTTGTAATATAGCTTGAAGTCGGGCATTGTGATGTGATGATCCCAACTTTGGTTTTCTTTTTCAACCTTTCCCTTGCTATGTGGAGGCTGTTCTGGTTCCTGTTTGTTCCAGCTCATTGAAAAATGCCAAATGGTATTTTGATATGGATGACATTGAATGTGTAGATTGCCCTGGGCAGCATACATATTTTGACAATGTTTATTCTTCCAACCCATGAACATGGAATATTTTTCCATCTCTTTGTGTCTTCCTCAATTCCTTTCATAAGTGTTCTGTAGTTTCTCGAGTATACAGCCTTTACCTCTTTGGTTAGGTTTATTCCTATGTATCTTACGGTTTTTGACGCTGTTGTAAATGGAATTGATTCCCTAATTTCTCTTTCTACAGTTACATTGTTAGTGTATAGAAAAGCAACTGATTTCTGTGCATTGATTTTGTATCCTGTCACATGACTGAATTTCTGTATGAGTTCTAGTAATATGGGGGTGGAGTCTTCTGGGATTTCTAAATATAGTATTCACGTCATCTGTGAAGAGAGAGAGTTTGACTTCTTCTTTATCAATTTGAATGCTTTCTATTTCTTGTTGTTTTCTGATTGCTGATGCTAGGACTTCTAGTATTATGTTGAAAAATAGTGGCACAGGCCCCTGGGTGGCTCAGTGGATTAAGCCTCTGCCTTCGGCTCAGGTCATGATCTCAGGGTCCTGGGATCAAGACCCTCATCAGGCTCTCTGCTCAGCAGGGAGCCTGTTTCCCTCTCTCTGCCTGCCTCTCTGTCTACTCTCTCTGTCAAATAAGTAAATAAAATCTTTAAAAAAAGAAGAAAAGAAAAATAGTGGCGAGAATGGGCATCTTTGTTGTGTTCCTGAGCCTAAGGGAAAAGCTCTCAGCTTTTCCCCATTTAGAATGACATTCGCCATGGGCTTTTCATAGGTGGTTTTTCTGAAATTAAGGAATGTTCCTCTATCCCTACACTCTAAAGAGTTTTAATCGGGAAAGGATGCTGTATTTTGTCAAATGATTTTTGTGCATCATTTGCGAGAATCACATGGTTCTTGTTTTGTTTTGTTTTGTTTTAATTAATGGGCTCAATCTTGTGATCAATTTGCAAATGTTGAACCAGTCTTGCATTCCAGGAAAAAATCCCATCTGGCGTGATGGATAATCCTATTAATGTACCATGGGATTATTTCGGCTAGGATCTTGTTGAGTATTTTGGCATCCATTTTCATCAGGGATATGGGTCTATTCTCCTTTTTGATGGGATCTTTGTCTGGTTTTGGGATCAAGGTAATGCTGGCCTCACAGAATGAGTTTGGAAGTTTTCATTCTGTTTCTATTTTTTTTGAAACAGCTTCAGAAGAATAGGTATTATTTCTTCTGTAAATGTTCAGTAGAATTCCCTTGGGAATCCATTTGGCGCTGGGCACTTGTTTTTTGGGAGGTTTTTGATTACTGCTTCAATTTTTCAGTGTTTTTTTGGTCTCTACAGATTGTCTATTTCTTCTGTTTCAGTCTTGGTAGTTTATTAGTTTCCAGGAAGGCATCCATTTCTTCTAGGTTGGTTCATTTGTTGGCGTATAATTGCCAATAATAATTTCTAATAATTGTTTCTATTTCCTTGGGGTTAGTTGTGATCTCTTCCCTTTCATTCATGATTTTATTAATTTGGGACCTTTCTCTTTTCTTTTGGATATGTCTGGCCAGAGGTTTATCAATCTTATGAATTCTTTCAAAGAACAAGCTTCTAGTTTCCTTGATCTGCTCTACTATTTTTCTGGTTTCTATTTCATTGATATGTGCCCTAATCTTTATTATGTCTCTTCTCCTGCTTGGTTTAGGTTTGACTTGCTGTTCTTTTCTCCAGTTCCTTAGGTGTGAGGTTAGCTTGTGAATTTGGGATTTTTCTACCTTATTGAGTAAGGCTTGGATGAATACATATTTCTCCCTGAGGACCCCCTTTTCAGTATCCCATAGGTTTTAAATCGATGTGTTCTCATTCTCACTGGTTTCCATGAATTGTTTAAGTTCTCCTTTAATAACCCGCTTGACCCAAACACTCTCAGCAGGATGGTCTCTATCTTCCAAGTGTTTGAATTTCTCCCAAAGTTTTTCTTGTGATTATGTTCCAGTTTCAAAGCCTTGTGGTCTGAAAATAAGCAGGGAATAATCTCGATCTTTCAGTATTGGTTGAGACCTGATTTGTGACCCAGTATGTGGTCTACTCTGGAGAAAGTTCCGTGTGCATTTGAGAAGAATGAGTATTCTGTTGTTTTAGGGTGGAGTGATCTGTATATATCTATGAAGTCCATCTGGTCCAATGTGTCATTCAAAGCTCCTGTTTTGTGTTGATCTTCTGCTTAGATGATCTGTGTATTGCTGAGGGTGGAGTGGTGAGGTATCCTATTGTTAACGTATTATTATTATCATCAATAGGATTATTTTGGTTAGCAGTTGGCTTATGTAGTTGACTGCTTCCATGACGGGGACAAAGATATTTACAATTATCTGGTCTTCTTGTTGGATAGACCCTTTTAGGATGATATAGTGTCCCTCTGCATCTCTTACTACAGAGTTTAGCTTAAAGTCTAATTTGTCAGATGTAAGAATTTCTACTCCAGCTTTCTGTTGAGGTCTCTTGGTATGAAATATGGCTCTTCATCTGCCACTTTCAATCTGGATGTATCTTTAGGTTCAGCATGTGGATGGGTCATATCTTTCAATCTAATCTGCAACACTGTGCCATTTTATGGGAGCATTTAGGCCATTCACGTTGAAAGTGAGTATTGGAAGCTATGATTTCAATACTTTCAATACAAGATATTGCCTGCGAAATTGTTTATATAGCTTATCTCCATAAATATCTGGTCTATATTACTCTTGGGGTCTTCTTTTATAGAATCCCCCTTAATATTTCTTGTAGGGCTGGCTTGGTGGTCACATACTTTTTCAGTCTCTGCTGATCCCAGAAGGTCCTTGTCTCTCCGTTCATTCTGAATGACAGCCTTGTTGCATAAAGTATCCTCGGCTGCATTTTATTCTCATTTAGTACCCTTGAGATATCTTGCCAGCCCTTCCTGACTTCCCAGGTCTCTGTGGACAGGCCCGATATTATTCCGATATTCCTCCCTCTGTACATAAGAAATTTCTTACCCCTGGCTGTTTTCCAAATTGCTTCCTTTGTTCTAAGATTTTCAAGTTTTCCATTTTTAATTCTAATAGTGTACTTATAGACTATTTTGGATTTTCTAGGTACAGACCCATATTATCTGTGAATAGTCCCTATTATTCCCTCAACTCCCATTCTTTTCGTTTCTCTTGCTTTATAACACTTGATAGATTCTCCAATGCAATGTGGACTAGAGTAGCATTGTTTGAAGATTTTAATATGCCTTTCTCAATATCTTACAGAAAAAGCAGACAAAACATTGGTAACAATGGTGACCTAACTGACAAATATGGCACATTACATAATAAGTGCAGAATACATTATTTTCAAGTGGTCCTAGAAGCTGTACCCAAATAAATCATATGTCGGGCCATGAATCAAGTTTACACATTATAAAGCCCGAAATTAACTAGATTAAATTCTTAGACCACAGGGAAATTGAGCCATAGTCATAATGAAACAAACAAACAAACAAACAAACAGGAAGTCCCTCAATGTTTAAAAATTAAATGTAACTTGATGTAGTGAAAAGAAGGGCCATCTGTACCTCAATGTTCATAGAAGCAATGTCCACAATTGCCAAACTGTGGAAAGAGCCAAGATGCCCTTCAACAGACGAATGGATAAAGAAGATATGGTCCATATATACAATGCAATATTATGCCTCCATCATAAAGGATGAATACCCAACTTTTATATTAACATGGATGGAACAGGAGGAGATTATACCAAGTGAAATAAATCAAGCAGAGAAAGTCAATTATCATATGGTTTCACTTACTTATGGAACATAAGGAATAACACAGAGGACATTAGGAGAAGGAAAGGAAAAGTGAATTGAAGTAAACCGGAGGGGAAGATGAACCATGAGAGACTGTGGACTCTGAGAAACAAACTGAGGGTTTCGGAGGGGAGGGGAGTGGGGGGATGGGTGAGCCTGGTGGTGGGTATTAAGGAGGGCATGTATTGCATGGAGCACTGGGTATGGTGCATAAACAATGAATCTCGGAACACTGAATAAATAAACTTAAGTTAAAAAAATTAAATGTGACTTTGGTACATATCCTAAGGGTCATAGAGGGAATCACAATGGAGATTCTCAACCGTTCTTACATCAGAGCTCACAGACAATGACACTCTATTTCTGACGAGCACTATAAATAAGGTAGGCAGGAGTTGAGCCTTAAGTCAGAGTTTTTCCTGCTCCAGCCACACCTGGCAGCCCTGGCCTGTGGTTCCCCACCCAGCTGCCCTTTCTGGTCGCCCTGAGCTAGTGGGGACAACATGGTCATATGGAGATGGGAAGCTCCACACCCCTAGTGATGATGGTGCTATTGTATTGTTCTCGCCAGTCCAACAATATGATTTCTGAGTGAAATATGACAAAATAGCAGCTTCTTGACTTTCTTAAGGTTTGAAAATCATCTTGAGTCATCTATTAGAAATATGGTTCCAACATTTATTCTTTTTCTGAGAAAAAAAAAAGAAAAAAGAAAAAAAATACCCAAATAGTAATCATGGCTTCCTGAGCACCTGCTCTTGAGAGCCATCACACTGGCTCTTTGTGGAATTGTCCCTCGTAAACTTCTAAACTGTGATGTAGGTATTTTTAGGCACATTTTCTAGGTGGTTAGATAGGGGCTTAGAGAGGACTCAAGTCTGAGTATATTTTAGTGTCAGAAACCTAAATGGCATCCCCAAACTGATTCAAAATCCCTTTCTATTCCATACACGGTACTATTTCCCTCTTATCCATGGTCTTCTCAATCTGAAAACATCTCGAGTCTCAGGGTTTTCTTGTATGGCCAACTGGAACAGATTCAGCTGGCTTTTAACCTCTGCCCATCATGATCATTAAGATAATATCTCAGTGGAGGACCTCTGAGTAAGATACTCAAAGATCTTTAAGAATAGAGACATTATAATATTTTTCTGATATTAAAGTCACTGAAAGAACTATCTTTTTAAAATTAATTCAGGCTCTAGTATGTTCAGAATGTGCTGTAAGACAGATCTGAGATAGTATTTAAAAACACTCAGCTCAGCCTCTTCTACAAAGGGAGACAATGCTTATAAACATTGCTGAACTATTCTTTTACCTTCAGTTACTTACTTCCCAACCACCTCAGTTTTATATGGTATGACTATGATTTACATTAGTCAAAATCCACAAGGAAAGAACTTCGACAGTGTACCCAAGGCTTAGGGACACTTCATGTTTCAACTAGTGTTGTGAAAATGAGCTACTCTGTTTTGTTCTATAGTCCAAGGGAATGGTGCCAGACATCTTAAAATTCTGACTTGAAATTATCTGTGTGCTTCAGAGATTTGGGCAGGAGAAGAGGAGGAGCCTGTGACCATCTCTGTTGTCTGTGCTGACCATGGAACAGGTAAACTTCTGTAGACATCATTTCGATTTCTTGGTACTATAGTTAAAGGTGTTTTTGTCTCATGTTCTTCCCTTTGGTAGTACTTAGAATGATAATGGGAATTTTTATCTTTTACCATCCATGGGCACAGATCCTGGGCTCCCAGGGAAGCTATCCCTTAACATTTTTCCAAGCTCAAAATGACAGGGCAAAACCTCAGAGCTTGGGCCCTATTTCTGCACTAAGCACATGTTGCACATCTGCTTTGAGAAGAAAAAGATGACCAAAAACTGCCATTGAAAACATAAAGATAAGAAAAACAAAAGAACCTCTCCTGCTCCCATAAGATTAAAGTCATACTGACTTGCACATACTGAAAACATATGAAAAAGTTCTGGAATGTTCTTCCTCAAGATGATGTGTAACTCTGTATGTAAAACAAAACAGGATATAGACATTTGCCAAAAATGTCCCTTCCCTGGAGTCCTCCTTTTCTTTAAGATTTATTTATTCATTTCAGAGAGAGAGAGAGAGCACAAGCCAAGGGAGAGGGAGAAGTAGGTTGCCACTGAGCAGGGAGCCTGATGTGGAGCTCAATGCGGGGCTCAATCCCAGGACCCTGGGTTGATGACCTGAGCTGAAGACAGACACCTAAAGGCTGAGCCACCCAGGTACCATGAGCTCTCCCTTTCTTGTGAAGATTGTGTCTCCCAAGCAGCTGTCCTGACTTGGGTTTGAATAAAACTCTCTTCCTTTCTCTCTAAAATGTTTAGAAGGGTTTGTTCATTTAGTGTCAACAATAACAATATGTTTTCTTTTTATGTGAAAAGTATTCCTGGTTTACAACTCCAACAGCACGGAAGGGCGGTTGTTCTTATTCATCCTGGAGCTTCCCTGCAGAACCAAGCATATGTATACATATTCCAGCACAAATGGGCTCATCCTAGCAGGGTGCTTTGAAGGTCTAAGAAGCACTATCCACTCCATGGATGAGAGATATTCCCACTTGGAGCATTACTATTTGGGTCTTAACATTGTCTTGGAAATGTGGGAAACCATTGCATTTCCTGAAGCCCAAGCCTCAGAAGGTCTGAGAACAGCTGACCTTGTCAGGAGCCAGACACAGCTCCTTAGGAAGTGTTGGTGCAGGAAGGGAAGGGTCAAGGCTCTGAGGGTGGTCTGCAGCTAGAGGGATCCCAGGAAGGGGCCCTGGGGGGGGGCTGCCCCAAACTCCACCCATGCCTGTGCAGCCCAGCCAGCTATACAGGTTGGAAGGGCCTCCAGGACAACCTGCAGTTACAGGGAGGCACCAGTATAAGTTCCGATGACTGGATGCAGGCGGGCACAGCAGCCAATAGGCTTGGGGCACCACCGTCTCTGACCAGTCACTGTGTAGGGGTGGAGACACCTCTCTGTGGGTGGGCCCCCAGATGCCCCAGGATGCAGCGGTGAGGCAGGAGAAGGCGAGATTGACCTGAGAGGGGGTTCCCTGGTGGGTGAGTACACGCTGTGTGCCAGGGTGGGGACCTGGGGGGTAGGTTGAGCTCCACGTGGGAGGTGGGGATAATGGAAGGGGCAAGGAATGAGCTAATCCTGGGAACTCAGATGAGTTCTCCTTTTTCCCTTGAAAGTCTCCTCTGCCCTATATCCATTAATTGGCCATATTCCCCAGATCCCTGAGCTCTAGGGTGCCCACTCACCCCAGGTTTTGCGGGATGAGTTGTGGACATTTCAAGTTTCCCAGTGTTCCTCGGGAAGAGTGCATGTAAGGATGGCATGCGGTCTCCATGTCAGTGAGTTGCACCCCAGTCCGTGACACAGGTAATGGACCTTGAGCAACACCTCCAGTTCAGCAGGGTCCCCCTGTTCAGGCACAAGTGTGGCAGCACCAAGCCTCAGAGCCATCCCCGAACTTCAGCATTGTGCCCTGTGTCCCTCAGAGATGTTGTAATGGCCTGTCGGGATCATGCATTTGGGTCCTCCAGGTTCTTGTCTCCCACCCTAGGCACAGGTGTGGTGGTAACAGCCTCAGAGGCATCCCCCAATTTTAGCATCGTGCCCTTTGTCCCCATGGATGGTGGCAATAGGCTGTCAGGATTTTGCAGGAGGGTCCTCCAGGTCCCTGTTCCCCTGGGTGTGGTGGCAACAAACCTCAGAGTAGTCTACCAACTTCAGCATTGTGCCTCGTGCCCTGGGGTTGGTGGTCATAGGATGTCAGGATCCTGCAGGAGTGTCCTCCAGTTGAGGGTTTGGGGTCTGGAGTAAACCAGACCCCACTCAAGTTGCACGAGGAACAGGTGAGTTGCGGTGTTCATTTGGAAGAGTAATTTCACTTTCCCTAAAAAGACAGTCATCAGTCTACTTTCGATGAAGGTAATTACTACTTAAGAAACAAGGGTTTGTTTCCCCTTCTCCCAGGAACTGAAACAGATGTGCAGGCCATAGGTTGCAGAGGCCTACTTGTGCCCACCTGACAACATTTCTCTGCTCTGGCTCCAC
>JAHRIG010000405.1:0-39284 GCA_020311275.1 Eira barbara
GAGATGTATTACCTACAGTGGGAGGAACATTGGAATAACATCAGACCGATCCACAAAAAAAGCCTGACAAGTCAGACAGGCCTGGCAAGGCATATTCACAGTACTATATGAAAAGAACCTGTATCCAAAAATATGTTATCCATTAAGTCTGCCATTCAAAATGGATGGAGAGACAAGGATCTTCCAGGACTCATAAAACTGAAAGAATATGTGACTACCAAGGCAGCCCTGCAAGAAATATGAAGGAGACTTCTATGAAAGAAGAAAGACCTCAAGAATAATACAGACCAAACACTTACAGAAGCAATCTATAGAAACCAGGACTTCACAGGCAACATGATGTCAAGAACGTCCTATCCTTCAATAGTTACTGAAAACATGAAGAGTCTACATGGTTCCATGAAACGTCATAGAGTTTCCAATTTGAAGAAAAAGACAGAACCCATCCATATGTTGTATAGAGGACAGTCGTTTTGAACCTAAAGATACTTCCAGTCTGAAAGTGATGGGATGGAGAAGTATTCTTCATTCCAAAGGACCTCCGAAGAAAGCTGAGGGGGCAGTTCTCACATAATACAACTTAGATTTTAAACCAATGAATGTAGTAAGAGGTGTGGAGGGATACAATATCAGACCTAAAGGGTCTATCCAACACCAAAATCTCGCAATTGTAAATATCTATGCCCTGAACATGAGAGCAGCCAACAACAACAGCCAACTATTAAACAAAATAAAGAATCCTATTCAGAATAATACATGAATAGGCAGAGACTTCAACATCCCACTCACAGAAATAGATCATCTAAATAGAAGATAGTTCAAAAGGAAACAAGGGCTTTGAATGACACTCTGTAACAGTTGGACTTCAAAGATACAAAGAGAACATTCGGTCTTTTTTTGTTGTTGTTGTTTTTTCAGATTTCAAGTAATATTTTATTTTACTGGACATCAACAGCTCTTTTTTTTTTTCTTCAGAAGGAATATCTTTTCTTTTTTTTTTTTTAATGATTTATTTCTTTTCACTGTAACAGTATTCATTGTTTTTTCACCACACCCAGTGCTCCATGCAATCCGTACCCTCCCCAGTACCCACCACTGAGTTCCCCCAACCTCCCACCCCCCACCCCTTCGAAATCCTCAGGTTGTTTTTCAGAGTCCATAGTCTCTCATGGTTCACCTCCCCTTCCAATTTCCCTCAACTCCCTTCTCCTCTCCAAGGGTAGATGAAGAACATTCAGTCTTAACAGACACTTCTCCAATGAAGACATACAAATGGCTATCAGACACATGAAAAAACATTCAGTCTTAAAACCAGAGAATGCCATTGTTACCAACTACAAACATAACTTCCTCCAATATAGATCACATACTGGTTGATCAGAGCTTTGTCATAAATCTTGAAATCAGGCAATGAGATGCCCCTAGCTTTGTATTATTTTCCACACTCTGTTGGTGATTCAGGGTCTTTTCTGGTTCCATGCACATTTTAAGATTGCTTGTTAAAGCACTTTGTAAGATGATGATGGTATATTGATCAGAATGAGGTTGAAAGTATAGATTGCTCTGGGAAGCATAGATATTTTATCAATTTCTATTCTTCTGATCTAAGAGCATGAAAGGTTTTCCATCTTTTTGTGTCTCCTTTATTTTCTTTCGTGAGTGTTAGGTAGTTCCTCAAGTATAGATCCTTTAGCTCTTTGGTTGGATTTCTTCCAAGATATTACAAACTGTGATCACTAAGACAGCATGGTACTGGCATAAAAACAGACACACAGACAAATGGAAGAGTGTAAAGAGCCCAGGTATGGATGCTTGAAACTGTAGTCGACTAATATAGGACAAAGCGGGAAAAAATATCCAGTAGAAAAAAGACCATTCTCTTAGCCCATACACCAAGATAAATGGTGCTGGGAAAATTGAACAGCTATGTTCAGAAGAGTGAAACTCGATTGTTCTCTCTCCTCATACACAAAGATACACTGAAAATGGATGAATGACATTAATGGGGGACAGTAATCCATCAAACTCCTGGAGGAGAATATAGGCAGTAACCTCTTCGACATCAGCCACAGCAACATCTCTCAAGACACATCTCCATAAGCAAGGGAAAGAAAAGTGAAATGAACATTTGGATTATCATCAAGATAAAACTATTCTATACCACAAAGGAAACAGTCAACAAAACAAAGAGGCAACCCATGGAATGGGATAAGATAATGTGTTGCTTAGTAATTAAGAATGGTAAAATATTTGTGCAAAGTTTAGCAAATACCCACAAGGGAATTTATAAAAATCACTTAATTTAATAGATGTTGCACCTTAGTTTTTATTGAATTTAATGAATAAGAGCTAGCTTTATTTATTTATTTATTTATTTATTTATTATTTTTTTAATTATTTATTTCTTTTCAGCATAAGAATATTCATTGTTTTTTCACCACACCCAGTGCTCCATGCAATCCGTGCCCTCCCTAGTACCCACCACCGGGTTCCCACAACTCCCACACCCCGCCCCTTTGAAACACTCAGGTTGTTTTTCACAGTCCATAGTCTCTTATGGTTCACCTCCCCTTCCAATTTTCCTCAACTCCCTTCTCCTCTCCATCTACCCTTGTCCTCCATATTGTTTGTTATGCTCCACAAATAAGTGAAACCATATGATACTTGACTCTCTCTGCTTGACTTATTTCACTCAGCATAATCTCTTCCAGTCCTGTTCATGTTGCTACAAAGGTTGGGTATTCGTCCTTTCTGATGGAGGCATAATACTCCATGGTGTATATAGACCACATCTTCCTTATCCATTCATCCGTTGAAGGGCATCTTGGTTCTTTCCACAGTTTGGCGACCGTGGCCATTGCTGCTATAAACATTGGGGTACAGATGGCCCTTCTTTTCACTACATCTGTATCTTTGGGGTAAATAACCAGTAGTGCAATTGCAGGGTCATAGGGAAGCTCTATTTTTAATTTCTTGAGGAATTTCCACGCTGTTCTCCAAAGTGGCTGTACCAACTTGCATTCCCACCAACAGTGTAAGAGGGTTCCCCTTTCTCCACATCCTCTCCAGCACATGTTGTTTCCTGTCTTCCTAATTTGGGCCATTCTAATTAGTGTAAGGTGGTATCTCAATGTGGTTTTAATTTGAATCTCCCTGATGGCTAGTGATGATGAACATTTTTTGATGTGTCTGATAGCCATTTGTATGTCTTCATTGGAGAAGTGTCTGTTCATATCTTCTACCCATTTCTTAATATGATTGTCTGTTTTGTGTGTGTTGAGTTTGAGGAGTTCTTTATAGATCCTGGATATCAACCTTTTGTCTGTACTGTCATTTGAAAATATATTCTCCCATTCTGTGGGCTGACTCTTTGTTTTGTTGACTGTTTCTTTCGCTGTGCAGAAGCTTTTGATCTTGATGAAATCCCAAAAGTTCATTTTTGCTTTTGTTTCCATCGACTTTGGAGACATATCTTGAAGGAAGTTGCTGTGGCTGATATCAAAGAGGTTACTGCCTATGTTCTCCTCGAGGATTCTGATGGATTCCTGCCTCACATTGAGGTCTTTTATCCATTTCGAGTTTATCTTTGTGTATGGTGTAAGAGAATGGTCGAGTTTCATTTTTCTACAATAAGCTGTCCAGTTTTCCCAGCACCGTTTATTGAAGAGACTGTCTTTTATCCACTGGATATTTTTTCCTGTTTTGTCAAAGATTATTTGACCATAGAGTTGAGGTTCCATATCTGGGTTCTCTAGTCTGTTCCACTGGTCTATGTGTCTGTTTTTACGCCAGTGCCATGCTGTCTTGGTGATCACAGCTTTGTAGTAAAGCTTGAAATCAGGTAACATGATGCCGCCAGTTTTATTTTTGTTTTTCAACATTTCCTTAGCAATTTGGGGTCTCTTCTGATTCCATACAAATTTTAGGATTATTTGCTCCAGCTCTTTCAAAAATACCGGTGGAATTTTGATCGGAATGGCATTAAAAGTATAGATTGCTCTAGGCAATATAGACATTTTAACAATGTTTATTCTTCCAATCCGAGAGCATGGAATGGTCTTCCATCTTTTTGTGTCTTCTTCAATTTCTTTCATGAGTGTTCTGCAGTTCCTCGAGTACAGATCCTTAACCTCTTTGGTTAGGTTTATTCCAAGGTATCTTATGGTTCTTGGTACTATAGTAAATGGAATCGATTCTCTAATTTGCCTTTCTGTATTTTCATTGTTAGTGTATAAGAAAGCCACCAATTTCTGTACATTGACTTTGTATCCTGCCATGTTACTGAATTGCTGTATGAGTTCTAGAAGTTTGGGGGTGGAGTCTTTTGGGTTTTCTATATGAAGAATAATGTCATCTGCGAAGAGAGAGAGTTTGACTTCTTCCTTGCCAATTTGGATACCTTTTATTTCTCTTTGTTGTCTGACTGCTGTTGCTAGGACTTCTAATACTATGTTGAACAAGAGTGGGGAGAGTGGGCATCCTTGTCGTGTTCCTGATCTGAACGGGAAGGCTGCAAGCTTTTTCCCATTGAGGATGATACTTGCTGTGGGTCTTTCATAGATAGATTTGATGAAGTTGAGGAATGTTCCCTCTATCTCTATACTTTGAATCGTTTTAATCAGGAACGGATGCTGGATTTTGTCAAATGCTTTTTCTGCATCAATTGAGAGGACCATGTGGTTCTTCTCTCTTCTCTTATTGATTTGTTTTATCACATTGATTGATTTGCAAATGTTGAACCATCCTTGCAACCCCGGGATAAATCCCACCTGGTCATGGTGGATAATCTTTCTAATGTGCTGTTGGATTCTGTTTGCTAGGATCTTTTGAGAATCTTCGCATCCATATTCATCAGGGATATTGGTTTGAAATTCTCCTTTTTGGTTCAGTCTTTGCCTGCTTTGGGGATCAGGGTAATGTTGGCTTCATAAGAAGATTCTGGAAGTTTTCCTTCTGCTTCAATTTTTTGAAACAGCTTCAGGAGAATAGGTGTTATTTCTTCTTTGAAAGTTTGATAGAATTCCCCAGGGAATCCATCAGATCCCGGGATCTTTTTTTTTTGGGACACTTTTAATCACTGCTTGAATCTCGTTACTAGATCTCAGTGTATTCGTGTTGTCAATTTCTTCCTGGTTCAATTTTGGGTGTGTATAGTTTTCCAGGAATGCATCCATTTCATGTAAGTTGTTTAGCTTATTGGCATATAACTGCTGATAATAACTTCTGATGATTGTTTCTACTTCCTTGGTGTTACTTGTGATCTCTCCCTTTTCATTCATAATTTTATTAATTTGGGCTTTCTCTCTTTTCTTTTGGATTAGTGTGGCCAACGGTATATCAATCTTATTGATTCTTTCAAAAAACCAGCTTCTAGTTTCATTGATGCGTTCTACTGTATCTCTGGTTTCTACCTCATTGATCTCTGCTCTAATCTTGATTATTTCCCTTCTTACGTGTGGAGTTGGTTTGATTTGTTGTTGATTCTCCACTTCTTTAGGGTGTAGAGACAGCTGGTGTATTCTGGATTTTTCCATTTTTGTGAGGGAGGCTTGGATGGCTATGTATTTCCCCCTTAGGACCGCCTTTGCTGTATCCCATAGGTTTTGGACCGAAGTGTCTTCATTCTCATTGGTTTCCATGAATTGTTTAAGTTCCTCTTTGATCTCCTGGTTGATCCAAGCATTCTTAAGCAAGTTGGTCTTTAGCTTCCAGGTGTTTGTGTTCCTTCTGAACTTTTCCTTGTGATTGATCTCCAGTTTCAAAGCATTGTGATCTGAGAATATGCAGGGAAAAATCTCAATCTTTTGGTATCGGTTGAGCCCTGATTTGTGACCCAGTATGTGATCTATTCTGGAGAAGGTTCCATGTGCACTTGAGAAGAATGAGTATTCTGTTGTTTTAGGGTGGAATGTTCTGTATATATCTATGAGGTCCATCTGGTCCAATGTGTCATTCAATGCTCTCGTTTCTTTATTGATTTTCTGCTTTGATGATCTGTCTATTTCTGAGAGAGGCGTGTTAAGATCTCCTACTATTAATGTATTCATATCAATATGACTCTTTATCTTGATTAGTAGTTTTCTTATGTAATTGGCTCCTCCCATATTGGATGCGTAGATATTTACAACTGTTAGATCATCTAGGTGGATAGTCCCTTGAATAATGATGTAGTGTCCTTCTGTATTTCTGACTACTGTCTTTAGTTTAAAATCTAATTTCTCTGATATGAGAATCGCTACCCTGGCCTTCTTTTGAGGCCCATTGGCATGAAATATGTTTCTCCATCCCTTCACTTTCAGTCTGGGTGTATCTTTAGGTTCAAGATGGGTCTCTTGTAGACAACATATGGATGGGTCCTGTCGTTTTATCCAATCTGCAACCCTGTGTCGTTTTATGGGCGCATTTGGGCCATTCACATTGAGAGTGATTATTGAGAGATACGTTTTTATTGACATTGTGTTATCTTTGAAGTCTTTCTTTCTGTCGATTGTCTCTATATTTCTGTTCAATGCTATTCTTGGGATTTTTCCTCTTTTATAGAACCCCCCTTAATATTTCTTGCAGTGTCGGCTTGGTGGTTGCATAGTGTTTTAAGCCTTGCCGGGCTTGGAAACTCTTTATCTCTCCATCCATTTTGAATGTCAATCTTGCTGGATAAAGTGTTCCTGGCTCCATATTCTTCTCATTTAGTGCCCTGAATATATCTTCCCAGCCCTTTCTGGCTTGCCAGGTCTCTGTGGACACGTCTGACGTTATTCTGATGGGCTTTCCTCTGTACGTAAGGAGCTTCTTTGTCCTAGAGGCTTTCAAGAGATTATATCTACAGTTACGATATCTCAATTTTACTATCAGTTGCCTGGATTTTTTTTGGAATTTATAACCTTGGGGGGAGACCGTTCTGCCTCTAATACATGAACGCTCGTTCCATTCATGAGATTTGGAAAATTTTAATGAAGAACTTGTTCCACTCTATCTTCTAGACTTCTTTCTTTCTCCTCCCCTTCAGGGATTCCAATAATTCTGACGTTGGAACGTTTCATGGCATCATTTATTTCCCTGATTCTGTTTTCGTGGCTTCTAAGCTGTTTGTTCCAGGCTTCCTCCTGATCCTTTCTCTCTATCTGTTTGTCCTCCAGATCACTCATTCTATCTTCTGTCTCAGTTACCCTAGCTTTTAGAGTATTTAGATTAGATTGGAACTCATTGAGAGCATTGTGAACCTCATCCCTGGTGGCCTTCAGCTCTGCCCTAACATTTTGAACATCATCCCTGGTGGCTTTCAATTCTGCCTTAATCAATTCCGTTTGGTCATCCCTGGCTTTCTCCAACCTAGCTATTGCCTGGATAATTGTTAGCCTGAATTCTCTTTCCGACATATTGTCTATGTTGATAGCTGTTAGTTCTGTTGCAGAAGGCCCATACTCTGTATTTTTCTTCTGTTGGGGATTCCTCCTCCTAGTCATTTTGGTGAGATGACTGAACAGATGTAGCTGGATGTATTGACCGTGGTGCAGTCAAGGTGCACCCTGGAATGCCTCTGAACACTCAGGATTCCCCATCTGCCCATTGCTGTCTCCTGTTCCCATAGAGATCCAGACGTGTGTAATTGTGATCCCCAGCTGATTTCATGGGTGATCAGAGTTCTTTGGTAGGTAATCAGCTCACTTTAGGGTATAGGTTGAAACGGCGCCTCTTCCTTCTTCCCTGCCATCTTGTCTCCCTCCTGGGCATCTGTATGTCTATTCTTGCTAATATCATCATATCATCCTTACTGAACTTTCTAATAAGATGTTCATGGTTTTTATTGATATTGTAACTTTTTTTACATGTTCCTTGATTATTGATAATTTGTAGAAATACAGTGGAGACTTTGTTTATTGACCTTTAATCATTGATTTTACTGAATTCACTTAATGTTAGTTTTCTTTAAAAAAAACCTCTATCAGCTTTATGTAGATTTCTCAGAATATTCTATATACACATTCATTTCCTTTAGGAATAAAGACAGTTTTATATCTTCCATTCTGACCGTGTTAATTTTCCTTTTCTTCTCTTACATTAATGAGCTAGCTAGAACATATGGTACATTGTTTAATAGAATTGGTGTGAAAAGACTTAACTTTTTTGGTTCCTCAGTTTAGTCGGGAAAATAGTCTTTCACCATAACATATGATATTAGCTAGTTATAGTGTCTTTTTTAGATGTCCAGTATTAAACTCAAGAATTATCTTTTTAGTTTTTTTGTGTTTTGCCAGGTATGGGTGTTGCTTTTTTTAAAATACTTCAAATACAATTTTTTCAAATACTTCTCTGTTTCAACTTTGAAATTATCATACATTGTTGCTATCTTTTTTTCGTCTTAATATAGTAGTTACAGTGATTTTTTTAAAAATAAACTTTTATTTTAGAATAGATTCAGATTTACAGGAAAGTTGCAAAATGTTTACAGAATTTTTGAGTAACATCAAGCAGTGTACCTTGTAAACATCTTAAAATACCATAATACAATTGTCACAACTAATGATCCAGCATTAATACATTGTTATGGACTGAAGGGTATCCTTACCAGATTTTTACCTAATGTTATTTTTCTATCCCCAGGTCTCATCCCAGGTACAGTATTAGATTTATTCATTATATCTTCCTTCAACTTCTCCAGACTATGACAATGGTTCAGACCTTTCTTAATTTTGATGACCTTGACAATTTTGAGGCATTTAGTAGAATGTCCTTCATTTTGGGTTTGTGTGATCTTTCCTTACATTTAGAACGGGGTTATGTTTGGGTTTATAAAGTATTTTCAGTCCATACACATTAGGGATAGGGCTGCAGTTTTCCTTTACTGTCTTTGTCTGATCTTGGCACCAGGATAAAGGTGGACTCATAACATGAGCTGGGCAGTGTTCCCTCCTCCTTCCAGAAGGGTGTATAAGGGAATGCCAGTATTTCCTCCTAAAATGCTTAGCTGAATTCACTAGAAAAGTGATCTAGGTTTTGAGGGGTTTCTTTTCTGAAAAGGTTTTAAATTATGATTTTAATTCTTTAACAGAAATAAAATGCTCTTTCCTGAGTTAGTGTTGGTAACTAGTTTATACCAAGGAATGTGTGCACTTCATCACAGTTTTCAACTTACTCTCCATAAAGTTATTCATAATATTTTTTAAGTTTTTAGTATATGCAGGAAGAGTCATTTTGGTTATTTCTTTTATTTTTGATGATAGTAATTTCTGAATTATTTTTCTTCCTAGATCAGTCTACAAATGCATCAGTTTCACTTTTCTTTTCAAAAAACTACCTTTTGGTTTTGTTGACTTTTCCCATTGCGTGTTCATTTTTTATTTAATTAATCTTTGTTTGTTTTTTAAGGATTTATAATAGTATAATTAAGGACAGTAAAGTACTCACATTTAATATATGCAGATTGATGAATTTTTATGCATTATATCCATGAAACCACCACTACGATCAAGATAATGAACATTTTCATGACTTCCAAAAGTTTACTTGTGTGCCTTTTGACTCATTCTTTCCTGCTACATGACCAACTTGTCCTCAGGTGGTCAGTGATATGTTTGGTGTCACTATAGGTTAGTTTGCATTTCTGAGAATTTCATATAAATATTATATGTTACTGTTTATTGCTGAGCCGTATTGTACTGTGTGGACATACCACAATTTGTTTATCCCTTTTCCGTACTAGTAGGGCTTTTGACAATTTCATGATTAAAAATAAAGCTGCTTTGTACATTCATGTACAGCATTTGTGTGTAATTTTAGCATAAATATTTTTGTTTTTTGCTAAGTACCAAGAATTAGGATGTCTGAGCTGTATGGTAGATATATTAGAAAACTTCCGATGTGTTTTCACCATTTCATATTCCTAGTAGCTATATATGAAAGTCACAGTTCCACATTTCCACCAACACAGAGTATTGTCATCCTTAAAAAAAATTAGTCATTCTTGTGTGTTCACCTCTTTGTGGTTTTAATTTGTATTTTCCTGATTACTAATGAAGTTCAAAATCTTTTCTTGGTTTTATTTGGCAATCATATATCATCTTTGGTGAAGTGTCAGTCCACATCACTTGTTCATTTTGAAGGGTTTTGTGTGTGTGTGTGTGGTTTTTTTGTTTGTTTGTTTGTTTTTGTTTGGTCTTACTGCTAAATTTTAAGTATTCTTTATAAATTCTAGATGTATCCTGCCCATTATGGTAGCCAAGAACCACTGAAAATTTAAATTTAAATTAATTAATATTTTAATGTTCAGTTAGCGAACATATGATACCTCATTAGTTTTTGGTGTAGTGTTCAGCAATTCATTAGTCGTGTGTAATACCCAGTGCTCAAAATCACATGTTCCCTCCTTAAAACCCATCACCCAGTTACACCATGCCCTCATTCCCCTCCCTTCTTTAACACTTGGTTTGTTTCCCGGAGTTGAGAATCTTTCATGGTTTTTCTCCCTCTCTGATTTCATTCCTGCTTCAGTTTTTCCTCCCTTCCCCTATTGTCCTCTGCCCATTCCTTATGTTCCACATATAAGTGAAAACATATGATAAATGTCTTTCCCTGATTAACTTATTTCACTTAGCATAATCCCCTCCAGTACCATCCGTGTCAATGCAAATGGTGGGTATTTATCCTTTCTGATGGCTGAGTAATACTCCATCGTATATATGAACCACATCTTCTTTATCCATTCATTTGTTGAAGGACATCTTGGTTCTTTCCACAGTTTGGCTTTCATGGACATTGCTGCTATGAACATTGAGGTGCATGTGCCCCTGCTTTTCACTACATCTGTATCTTTGGAGTCAATACCTAGTAGTGCAATTGCTGGGTCCGAAGTTAGTTCTTTTAAACAGTATGGGACCTCCATACTGTTTTCCAGAGTAGCTGCAACAGCTTATGTTCCCACCAACAGTGTAAGAGTGTTCTCCTTTCTCTGCATCCTCACCAACACTTGTTTCCTGTCTTGTTAATTTTAGTCATTCTATCTGGTGTAATGTGGTATCCCAATTTGATTTTGATTTTCATTTCCCAGATGGCTAGTGATGTTTCATATTTTTTTTCATGTGTGTTTTACTCACTTGTATGTCATCTTTGGGGAAGTGTCTGATCATGTCTTGTATCCATTTGTTAACTGGATTATTTGGTTTTGGGGGGGCTGTTGAGTTTGGGAAGTTCTTTATAGATCTTGGATATTGTTTCTTTATGCATAATGTCATTTGCAAATATTTTCTATTCCGTAAGTTGCCTCGTAGTTTTGTTGACTGTTTCCTTTGCTGTGCATAATCTTTTTATCTCAATGAAGTCCCAAAAGTTCATTTTAAATTGAATATTATAAATGCAGTTTCCTCATCACAATAGCTACATTTCAAGCCCTCATTTATTTGCATATGAATAGTGGCTACCTATTAGTACAGATTGAAAATGCGTCCATAATATCAGAAAATTCAGTTGTCAGTGTAGTTCTAAATAGAAGTCCCTTATTGAGCCATGTGTTTTGTGAATATTTTTTCCAGTATGTAGCTTGTTTTCCATTACAATTAACAATGTCTTTCCAAAAGCCAAGTTTTAAATTATGATGATGAAATCTGTCATTTTTTTTCTTTTACACTTTTGTGCATTCTATGTATTATAATTTTTTTCTAGACCCAAGGTTAACACCTCTTCTTGTGCCTTATAGTATAATTGTTATCATTTCTGATTTTACATTTAAGGTTCTGATCCTATTTGAGTTCATTTTTGTATCTCATATAAGATCAGCATTGATACTTACACTGCATATGACTATCCAGTTGTTTCAATGCTGTTTTTGAAAAGGTTTTATGTCCCAGCTTAATTTTCTCTGCACCATTGTCACACATTCATTTGGCTGTATAAGTGCGTGTCCAGTTCTGGACACTCTGTTCTTCATGCTAGTATCACACCTTCTTTATAACTGTGGCTTTAACAGATGTTTTTAAATCAGGTATTGAGAGTCCAACTGTGTTCTTATATTTCAAAATCATTTTGATATTAGGTTCTATAAGCTTCCTTAGAAATTTTTTAATCATTTTGGCAATTTTTATAAGAATGTTGCTGGGATTTTTGTGATAACCATGTTTTATTGATACCAATGTGAATAAAGTTGACATTTTAGCAAATATTGAGACTTGCCATGCATGAACACAATATTTCATCATTTATTTCAGTCTGCTTTTATTCCTCTTGAAATATTTTAAAGTATTCAGTGTCTTATATATATTTTGTCAAATTTATCCCTGGGTAATTGTTTCATGCTAATATAAGTGGTACAGTTTAAAATTTTTAATTTCCAATTGGTCACTGCTCATATATAGAAAAAAAATCACATAGTATTTGTATCTGACAACCTTATTAAATGTGCTATTAGTTACAATAGCATTTTTAGTAGAGTCATTAGGACTTTTCTGCATTCACAATAACATCATCTTTCACTCAATCGCCCTTATATTAATGAGGTTTCTCTACTTTGGCCATTCTAAGCACTGTTGTAGCTGCATTTTTCACAAATTCAGTTATGCTGTGTTCTCATTCCCCCTTAGTTCAAATTTTTTTTTCACTTTCCCTGTAATTTCTTCATATACCCATGGCTATTTTTTGTGCTATTTATGTTCCAAAAATTTCTGAACTTTCCCAACATTTTTCTATTATTAATTGCTCTTTTAGTTCTCATGTAATTGGACAACCTACTCTGTATGATTTCTTCAAATTACTAGGATTCTGATTCTGTAGATCAGTCAGGGTAGAACTGATATTTTAATAATACTGAGTCTTTCAAATCAACATGAACAAAATATATGTCTCATTTATTTAGGTTTTCTTTATTATTCCTCAGCAGTGTTTTATCTTTTTTGGTGTACTCGTATTTTATCATATTTACTCTTAAGTGTATCATATTTACTGTATTTAAGCTTTTTTTTTTTTAAGCGTTTGGTGCCTGTATGTAGAAATACGGCTGGTTGTTGTAAATTGTGCATTGTCTAATCTGCACCTTTGCAAAACTCACTTTTTAGTTTTAGTAGATTTTTTTGTTTGTTCTATTGAACTTCCAACACAAATGATCATGTTGTCCATAAACAAGGATAGTTCTACTTCCTCGTTCCAATCTAGATTCCCTTTATTTCCTTTTATGCCTGATTTATCTGGCCAAAGCCTAAATACATTGTGGGAAAGAAGTGTTGATGGTAAACATCTTTTTCTTACTCTTGATGTTAGGTGGAAAGAGGAAATCCCTTCTATTCCTAGACTACTGGCTGTATGTATCATGAATATTGAATTTTTTGTCAAATGTTTTTTCATCGTAAATTAAAATAACTTTAAGATATTTTTATTTTTAATTTGTTAATATATGAATTATATTGATTGATTTTAGAATGTTATAGCAACACTGCATTCTTGAGATCAACCCCACTCAGTTATGATATAACATCTTTTTCATGCATTAGAATGCATTGAATTCGATTGCCAAAGAGTATTTTTAGAATTTTGGCATCTGTGATCATGAAGGATACTGGTCTGTAGTTTTCTTTTCTTATAATGTCTTTGTCTAGCTCTGGTAATCAGGTTAATATTAGTTTCTATGTATGAATTGTTGTTTCTTCACTTTAGGTTTATGGAGCAGTTTATGTAGGGCTAGTTTTTTTTTTTTTTTCTTTCTTTCTTCCTTTCTTTCCTTTCTCTTTCCCTTTCCTTTCCTTTCCGTTCTTTTCTTTCTTTCTTTCCTTCCTTCCTTCCTTCCTGTTTTAGAATTCACCTGTGATAGCTGTATGGGCATTTTTTATATTGTGGGAAGGCTTTAACTATATACTCAATGTCCCTAACAGGACTATCCAGGTTATTTGTTTATTTTTAAGCAAACTGTGGTAGATTACAGAGGTTAAGGTTTTTTGTTTTTTGTGTTTTTTTTCTACTTCATCTACATTGTCAAATTTATAGCCATATAATTCTTCATAATACTTCCTTATTGTCCTGTTAACATCTGTAGAATTTATTGTCATATTTTGTCTAACATTTTTGATGCTAGTAATACTAATTGTAGTATATTATATAATAATGTTATATCTTTTATCATTTATGTTTGGTCAATCTACCACATGTTTAACAGTTTTTTTTAAATATTTCATTTCATTTATCTATTTGGGAGAGAGAGAGAGCAGGAACAGGGTGGATGGGCAGAAGGAAGTGAAACAGACTCCCCACTGAGCAGGGAGCCTGACTCATGGCTCGATCCCAGAACCCAGAGATCATGACCTGAGCCAAAGGCAGACACTCAGGATAACAAAAGATTGAAATTATTCCCTGCATACTCTAAAACAAAAATGCTTTGAAACTGGAACACATCCGCAAAAAGATGTTTGGAAGCAATTAAAACACTTGGGAACTAAGGACTACCCTTCCCAGAATGTCTGGATCAACCAAGAACTCAAAGAAGAAATTCAACAATTCATGGAACCAATGAGAATGAAGACACATTGGTCTAAAACCTATCTGATATGGCAAAGGCAGTCCTTAGTCCTAAGTCCTAATGGGAAAATACACAGCCATCCAAGCCTCACCCAAAAAAAGTTGAAAAACCCTGAATACATCAACTCCTTTTACACCTTAAAGAATTGGAAAATCAGCAACAAATTAAGCTCAATGCATGCAAAGGCAGGGAAAGAATCAAGATTAAAGCAGAGATCACCAACACAGTCCAAAATGCTTCCGTACTTGTGGAACACAGCTGTTCTCCTTTGGTTCTGCAGATAAGCTCTTCCCCCCACCCCTGGCACACCTGAACTCTAGCAGAGCCCAGCTGTCGAGCGAGCAAGGTTTGATATAAGCCTCAGATGGTGAAGCATTTCATCCCCCCATGTATGTATTGTACCTCAATAGCTAATGCTTTAAATGGCCATTTTGGTTTACGTCTGTAAGTTAAGGCCTTGGATGTGGTTTAATTGTTTGTCCTTAAAAGAAATAAAACTTTTTCTGCTGATAAAAAAAAAAAAAAAAGCAGAGATCAGTGAGTCAGAAACAAGAGACACAGTAGAATACATCAACAAATCTAGAAGCTGGTTCTTTGACAGAATCAATAAGATTGATAGACCACTGGCTTAACTATTCCAAAGAAAATAGAGAGGTCCCAAATTAACAAAATTATGAATGAAAGGAGAGAGATCACGACTCACATTGAGGAAATGGAAACAATCTTCAGAAGTTATGATCAAGAACTGTATGCCAGTAAGTTAAGCAACCGAGATGAAATGGAATATTACTCAGCTTTTGAAAAGGATGGGAATTTTTTTCCTTTGGAGCACGGATGGACCCAGATGGCATACACTAAAGTGAAATGGTTAAGACATGAAGGACAAACACTAAAGGATTTCACTCCTGCCTGGATTATGAATAGCAAGACAAATGAATAAACAAGCTGCCTGGATTATGAAAAGCAAGACAAATGAATAAACAAGCAAACAAAAAGCAGAAGCAGAATGTCAATATATATAACAAAGAGATGGTTCTCAGAAGGGAGGTGAGGGGTGCTTGGAACAAATAGGTGAATAGGTGTAAGAGACAGTCTTCCCATTGAGTGTTGAATAAGTCAGGAAGATGAAAGTCACAGCATTGGGAATATGGTTAATTGTATTGTAATAGTATCTCTGTTGACAGATGGTAGCTACACTTGTGGTCATTATAATAAAAGGTAAAAACTTGTCCAATCATTACAATGTTCACATGATGTTAACAAAGCAATGTGTGTCAACTACACTTCAAAAAAAAAAAATAAGGCGAGCCAAAAAGTATACATATATAAGAGGAATGGATTTGACCGAGAGTGACAGAAACCCAAAGGCAATCCAGCTGGAATTATCCTCACTCCACCAGTCTAGGGATGAAAGGTAACTGGTCTCCTGGGGAGACCCTACTCTTCACTTTTGTGGTAATTTACTTCTAGTTTAACTTCTTTGCAGATTTCTGTTTCAGCATCTGTTGCCAGCTTTTTCCCGTGTGCTCAGTTGGATGGTGTTCAGTCCCAGGCCATATTCTCTTCTTCTCTTCATGGTCCACACAGGGAAGCCCATCTACTCTGGTTTCTGAGAGTACCTGTCTGCTCTCATTCTTCTCTTCTCTGAGCTCTAGAGCCTGTGTATCTGCACAGGGATGAGACTGCTCCAACTGGCAGCTCACTATTTCAACAAGTCATTTATGGGAACTTCTTATGTGCTGGTGGGGAAGAGCTATGGAATGCTCCTGAAAACAATGTTATTTTTTTAAGTGTCGGGGTACAATTTAGTGATGCAAGAGTTGCATAAAATACCTAGAGCTCATTCCATCGAATGCCCTCTGTAATGGCCATCACCCCATTACTCCATGTCCAGCTACTTCCTCTCCAGAAACCCTCAGTTTGGTCCCTAGTGTTGAGTGTCTTATGGTTTGCCTAACTGTCTACATGTGTGTTGTTTTAATTTTCTCCCCTTCCCATATGTTCATTGGTTTTGTTTCTTATATTACACTTATGATAGAAATCGTATGGCATTTGGCTTTCTGTGACTGACTTCTTTCCCATAGCATTGTATTCTCTAGTTCCATCCTCATACGTAAGTGCATAACTTATATGTAAATATAAACATTAAAAATTAAAAAATAAAAAGAAAACTAGAAAAAAAACACCAACGAATAGAAATGGATCATATCATATGAATTCGGAGCATCAACTGAGAGGTCCACGTGTTTTTATCTCGTCTCTTATTCATTTGTTCTATCACATTGGTTGATTTGCAAATGTTGAACCACACTTGCATCACAGTGATAAATCCTCCCTGGTCATGGTAGATAATCTTTTCAAAGTACTGTTGGAACATTTTAGCTAGGATCTTGTTGAGAATCATGGCATCCATCTCCATCAGGGATATTGGTCTGAAATTCTCCTTTTTGATGGGCTTTTTTGCCTGGGTTGGGGACCAGAGTAATGCTGGCTTCATAGAAAAAGTCTGGAAGTTTTCATCTTCCATTCCTCATTAAAATGCTTAAACTTAAAATGTTCCTGATTAAAAAGTATAGGGATAGAGGGAATGTTCCTCAATATCATAAAATCTATCTATGAAAAACCCACAGTGAATATCATTCTCAATGGGGAAAGGCTGACAGCCTTCCCTTTGAGATCAGAAACATGACAAGGATATCCACTCTCATCACTGTTGTTCAACATAGTACTAGAAGTCCTAGCAAAAGCAATCAGACAACAAAAAGAAATAAAAGGTATTCAAATTGGCAAGGAAGAAGTCAAACTCTCTCTCTTCAAGGATGACATGATACTTTATACAGAAAACCCAAAGGCTTCACATCCAAACTACTAGAACTTATAGAGCAATTCAGTAATGTGGCAGGATACCAAATCAATGTACAGAAATCAGTTGCTTCCTTATACACTAACAATGAAAATGTAGAAATGTAAAGTAAAGAATTGATTCCATTTGATATAACACCAAGAACTGTAAGATACCTGGGAAGAAACTTAACCAAAGGGGCAAAGGAAATACAGAACACTCATGAAAGTAATTGAAGAAGACACAAAAAGATGGAAGAGCATTCCATGCTCATGGATCAGAAGAATAAACATTATAAAAATGTCTATACTGCCTAGAGTAATCTAGACTTTCATGTCATCCTGATCAAAATTCCACTGGCATGTTTCAAGTCTTGGAACAAACAATCCTAAAATTTATATGGAACAGGAAGAAACCCCAAATTGCTAAGGAAATGGTGAAAAAGAAACACAAAACTGGGGGCATCATGTTGGCTGATTTTAAGGTTTACTACAAAGCTGTGATCAGCAAGACAGCAATTGTACTGGCACAAAAACAAACACATAGACCAGGAGAAGAGAGTAGGAGCCCAGACATGGACCAGCAACTCTATGGTCAACTAATCTTTCACAAAGCAGGAAAATATAATCCAGTGGGAAATAAGACATTCTCTCCAATAAATGGAGCTGGGAAAAAATGGACAGCTATGTGTAGAAGAATGAAACCCGACCATTCTCTTACACCATACACAAAGATAAACTCAAAATGGATACAAGACCTCAACATGAGACAGAAATCGATCAAAATACTTGAGAAGAACATAGGCAGTAACCTCTTCAACATCGGCCACAGCAAATTCTTTCAAGACATGTCTCCGAAGGCAACAGAAACAAAAGCAAAAATGAACTTTTGGGAGTACATCAAGATCAAAAGCTTCTTCACAGCAAAGGAAAGGGTCAACAAAATAAAGAGACAGCCCACAGAATGGGAGAAAATATTCACGAATGACACTACAGACAAAGACTGATATCCAAGATCTATAATGAACACCTCAAACTCCACACCCCAGAAAAACAGATAATCACATCAAAGAAATGGACAGAAACCATGACCAGACACTTCTCCAAAGAAGACATAAATGGCTAACAGACACATGAAAAAATGTTCATCATTAGCCATCTGGGAGATTCAAATCAAAACTACATTGAAATATCACCTTATACCCATTAGAATGGCCATAATTAACAAGATAGTAAATGTGTTGGCGAGGATGTGGAGAAAGGGGAACTAAACTCTCTTACACTGTTTCTGAGAATGCAAGTTGGTGCAGTCACTTTGGAAAACAGGGTGGAGATTTCTGAGGAAATTAAAAATAGAGCTACCCTATGTTCCTGCAATTGCACTACTGTGTATTTACCTCAAAGATGCAGATGTAGTGAAAAGAAGGGCCATGTGTACACCAATGTTCATAGCATCAATGGCCACAGCCAACCAACTGTGGAAAGAGCCTAGATGCCCTTCAACACACGTATGGATAAAGAAGATGTGGTCCATATATACAATGTAGTATGATGTCTCCATCAGAAAGGATGAATACCCAACTTTTGTATCAATGTGGACAGGACTGGAGGAGATTATGCTGAGTGAAACAAGTCAAACAGAGAAAGTCAATTATCATATGGTTTCATTTACTTGTGGAGCATAAAGAATAACACAGAAGACCTTGGGAATTGGAGAGAAGTGAGTTGGGGGAAATTGGAGGGGAAGACATATCATGAAAGACTGTGGACTCTCAGAAACAAACTTGGGGTATTTGAGGGGATTTGGATGAAAGATTGGGTGAGCCTGATGGTGGGTATTAAGGAGGGTACTTATTGAATGGAGCACTGGGTGTGGTGCATAAACAGTGAATCTTTGAACACTGAATAAAATAAAATAAAAATAAATCCCTCTTATGTGAATGACTGCACATTTCCATGAAATAGTCAGGTTGGTAAGTATCATAAGGTGACCAATGGTATATTAAGAACAATGGGCTTTTGAACTCTGATAATTACTAGGCATTTTATATTTCTAATTCTACTGAATCTGACAAGCTCTAAGTAGCAATGTTGATGTTGTCCAGACAAATAAGGATGACTATTAATAGGATAGGAACCACCGGTGGCATGAAGAACAAAGAACAATCGCTTCCTGAAGGTCATCAAAATTTCACAGAACCACCACAGTTCGAGAAATGTCTGGCTACTGTAGGTGTAAATTCAATCTCACGAGACCCTAGTTAAGATGGGAATGGCTTTAATTAAGGAATGCTCTACTTTTAAGGGCGCTAAATTAATTTGTTTCAATATGATTCAGTTTTTGTATTTTATGTTTCTATGTTATAGGTATGCATATTTGTGTATGTGTGTGTGTGTGCGCGTGTGTGTGTGTATTTTTATGGATATATATGTTAATTTTTCCTAGGATAATTACATTATATTGCTTTTTAGCTGATCATTAGTAGGATTGGACATTGATGCAAAAAAAAAAAAAAATAACCTCTTTTTCCAAGCATACACACTGAGGACAATTTGCAACAATTAAATGGAAAGTGAACCCCATTATGCACATCAGTGTTATTGAAGGGAGTTATTTTAAAAGCATACTATGCTTGCTACACCAATTGTCCATTATAGCTAAAGTCTTCTCACTTGTCACCACTTAACATATTTTTAAGATTTTATTTTAATTCCAGTTAGAGAATATACAACATAATGTTAGTTGTAGGTATAGAATATGGTGATTTAACACTTCCATGCAACAGCCAGTACTCATCACAAGTGTACTCATTAGTCCCCATCCCTTATGTAACCCATTCCCACCACCATCCCTTAGGTGATCATCTGCTCCTCCTTTAGAGTTACGGGTGAGTTCATTGGTTTGTCTCTTTTTCCCCCTTTGCTCATTTCTTTTCTGAATTCACATATGAGTGAAAACAATGATATTTTTCTTTCTCTGACCTATTTCACTTGGTGTAATACTCTCTAGCTTCATTCACATCACTGCAAATCACAAGAAACCATTCTGTTTTGATGGCTTAGTAATATTATATGTATACACCTATATATCTGATGTCTAATATGTATTACATATCTATACATATCTATAGATATAACATGAATTATATATCTATAGATTTTGTTTATATATATGTAGACATATATACACATGTATAACATATATATCTATAAATATGTGTAGATATTATAATGGTATATATACACCATATCTTCTTTAGTCATTCATCTGTCAATGGACAACTGGATTCATTCCATACATTGGGTACTGTGGTCTAATTTACTCTATTACTTAGGTACCCAAACTATTGAGAATATAAGTGGCTTTTAGACTTCAACTTAAATTTAATCAATTATTTGTAACAAAAAACAAAGACTGAAAAAGGAAAATTACCACAAAAATAGAGTGATTGGTCATATATAGTTATTTTGTCCAATCTGTATTATTTATTTTTCTGGATTAATGTAGTCTTCATCTTAAATCCTGGAATGGTGTTGTTCTAAAAGAGGGTACAAGGTGAAAGTAATGGACTTCTAAGCAGTAGGACTAGTGAGAACTTTGTTACCTTTTTTTTTTTTTTTTTTACAGAGCAGATGCTCTGAATTACTCTTCTCAGGGTCCCCATCTCCTTGTTTCTTGGGCTGTAAATGATCGGGTTGAACACTGGGGTCAGGGTGGTGTAGAAGACTACAAGGACCTTGTCCTCTGTGGGAGATTAAAAGGATCTTGGGCTCATGCAAGTGTGAACCAAGGGTGCATAGTAGAAAGTCACCACAGAGAAATGGGTGCTGCAGGCTTCCTTCTTCCCTTCTAATGACTGGATATGGCAGATGACATGGAGGACCAGGCCATAGGAACATGCAATGCCAGTGAAAGGAAACACAAAGAAGAAAGTGATGCTCACAAACACTGTGTTTTCATAGACCCAGATGCCCATGCAGACCAGAGTCAACATGGCTGTAATATCACAAAATAAATGATTGATGGCTTTGGATCTATAATAAGGGATACAGAATTCATAGGCAGTTTGGCATGGGAGTTGATTGAGCCCATGATCCAATATCCTCTTATGATCACCACACTCTCTTTTGCTCCTACAAATAGCATAGTGGAGAAGAAAACAAATAACTGCATAATGATCATGGGCCACAGAGGTCAATAATTGTTATGCACCTGATAAATTAATAAAGAAACTCTTAATTGCACACCAGATGAAAGAAATAGACTTGTTTCCAGAGAGATAATCAGAAACTATCTTGGGGACAATACCAGAGATGGAGTTTAGGTCCATGAGGGAGCTGACTAAGCAGAAAACACATGGGCTTGTGGAGATGGGCATCCAGGAGGATGATGATGATCATGGACAGGTTACCAAATAGAGCCATTAGGAAAAGGAGAAAAGTGAGAATGAAGAAAACTAGCCCAATTCTTGATGGTGGGAATAAACCCAATAAGAAGAAATCAGTTGATGTCTGGTTCATATTTTCCATGGGACATTAGTTTTCCCTAAAGGGAGATACTTATTAAGTACCAAAAAACAACCTCTTATTAACTCATTTAATTCCACTGTGATTTATTCAGGACACATGGTAGTTCTTAAAAAAAATAACATTTTTTAATTTTTTTTTATTTCTTTTCAGTGTAACAGTATTCATTGTTTTTTTACCACACCCAGTGCTCCATGCAATCAGTGCCCTCCCTAATATCCCAAAAAATAACAGATTTTGAAACAAATTTTCTCTTAGTTAAAATCTTGATGACCTATAAATGTCAATTCCCAAAATATTTCATGGAAAAGTGTAAATTTGTAATGATAGTATATTTCTGCAACTTTATTAAGATAGACATATTTTATTTTCCTGTGTAAGTTTAGTTATTATCAACATCAGGCTTTGTACTTGCTAAGTATGCATTGTAAGGCAATGTAAATGCATAAATTATAGACCCGTACTTGAATATATTTTATGACACTTAGGCAGTGATTTTTTTTTTCTTTCATAATTAAGACTTAAAATTTCTGAAACTAGAGTAGTCTGTCAGGTCATGCTATAGACCTTTTGGTTTATTCATTTGTTTGTTTTGAACCCAAGATTTAGTATCTGCTTCTCCCCCCCCCCTCAGAAATCAACAGGGAAGAGTTATTGACAAGTATAAATTACATGAAGGAGATTTTGTCCTCCTCACTCAATACTTAAATGCTTTAAAGAAACTCCATTCCTCACAATTTTCTTTAAAATTTTATTGTAGCTCCTTGACTCTGCTTATGCTCTCTGAAAAAATCTGTATTGCTCTTCTGCTTCTCAATAATTATAGAACTGCATGCATGGCTTTATGCTACCTTTTCTTATTGTTTGACCTCTAGCTTTTGTGTACTTAAATCTCTTTCCATTTTTTGATACCCATGCATTTAGCTCCTGCGTGTATCATCCTCTTTCATAAAACTCAACTAACAGCATAACAAAGAAGAAAATCTGCATAATATTCAATAAAATGGGAAACAGAGGAGAGAGTAGAATGAGACGAAAGGTTAAGAACATTTTGGGTGAAGACATTTTAAGGAACAGACGTATAAAAGGAGTAGGAGAAATGGCGTTTCGAGAGTATTCTAAGGTGGGAAGGAGTGGAGGGAATCTTCTCCAGAAGGAATACCATCAGTGAATAAAGCCCAGCATGTTACACCTACAAAGGATTGTAGTGCTTCAGCCTCTCATACTTTTCGAGGACCAAAGCCATCAGAACGTTGAGGAAGTCTTTATAGGAAAGATAGACACAAACACATATATGTGCGCTGAATTAAGAATGACTTACAAAAATGCCTGGTGGTGTGTATTTAGGGGGGCACATATTGCATGGAGCACTGGGTGTGGTGCATAAACAATGAATCTTGGGACACTGAAAAAATTAAATTAAATTTAAAAAAATATAAATACATGAAACTCTTAAAAAAAAAAACTGATGCCTTCACAGAAACATGAGAATTTGTTAAATCCAAAGTAAAAATGACATGTGTTCTATAAAATGAAGGGCCAAATAACAATAAAAAACTTCTTGAAAATAAATGATAATAATTAATATAATAAATTTAATCAAAGTTTCAAAAGATAAATTGATGAAAATCGATCAGAAAGTAAAATTTGAAACACAAAATTTGACACTTAGGACAGATAAGAGAATGAGAGGAATAATAAAAGATGACCCAACATATACTTCTGGGAATTTCTGTAAATGTGTATGACATCGATTTCTTTTGGACAGGTTATTTATTTTTAAGAAATCTCATAAAAATAACTTTTTTCTATACCAATATATGAATGACAATATTGAAAGATGATGCAAAGACCACAGAAAAATAAAATAAATAACATATTAAAGCATATTTTCTTGAAAATACTGAATACCGGCTTGAAAACAGTTTCTTGATAATCCTCAAAATGATGTAGGCTGATATCCTAAACTCTCCTTGAGAGGAATTATGGTTATACGAGAAGCAATCTATGCAGTCATACATATAAAATCTCATGTTTCAAATACCGTTGTATATTTTATATGTGGACAATAAATTTTAGGAGATGCAACAAAGTTCAAGATGCATATCCTCAGCCATAATGTGGTATGTAACTATGCTGACAGAATGGGGAGGGGAGGGGAAAACGGTGATGATGTCGGAAGGGGATGATTGTACATCCACAGTGGCCTGAGTTATAAATCATGACATGGTATTTCGGATTTAGGAATCAAGATTAGAGATGAGTGTATTATTTAAAAAAACTGAGGAAGGGGGCACCTGGGTGGCTCAGTGGGTTAAAGCCTCTGCCTTCAGCTCAGGTCACGATCTCAGGGTCCTGGGATCCAGCCACGCATCAGATTATCTGCTCAGCAGGGAGCCTGCTCCCTCCCTCTCTCTCTGCCTACCTCTCTGTCTACTTGTGATCTCTGTCTGTCAAATAAATAAATAAAATCTTTAAAAAAATGAGGAAGTACTGGTAAAAATCGTAAATGGGTTTGAAGTATCTGCCTCGGGTGTCAAGAAGCTTAGGTTGTGGGACCATCATTTTATCCTATGGTCTGTTGATACAATGTCCATGCATTCTTGGAATAATATACTAAAGTCATAAAAATGTTATTCCACTTAGTAATTTACATGTGCTCAAGTTATTGCAGATGTGCATCTCCTAATCTACTGGGAAATACCTACATCAGGGTTCAAGGTCTATATGAAGCAGTTGATTTTCAATTATTGGGTGGTCACTTTCAACTTGCAGAGGAAAAACTGGGAAAGCCGGTTGTGTTTATAGTTAAAGAGGTACTGCATCTGACACAGAAGCCACTTCAGGTATTGAATATCTGGTTCCAAACTCTAATGTGAAGAATTATATTTTCATGTAAAAATAATTAGATTATTTCTCCATTATTTTAATTTTACACAATGGCATTATGAAAGCCAGTCTATTTACTTCGCAAAAGATTTGCATCTGCTTTAATCATTTAAACTTCACTCGAACTTTTGGGTCTGGCATCAGCATTAGTGTTAATAGGGAGTGGAGTAAAAGGGAAAGAGATGGTTTCTTAGTCAGTTGGAGAATGAAATCTTGAACCTGAGGAAGGTCCATACATGGCAGAGAGGATAGGACTATACACTTCTACTGACCATCTCCCCAGGGTGGAACCTACCATATGTGAGATTGGTGCCAGGAATTTATTTTATTTATTCCTGACCAAAGTCTCTTGAGTTTGATACAACCATCAATACAACTACAGAGAGTTGCTGAGGATAAATCAAGTTTCAGAAATTTAAGGGAATTCATTGGATTTCCTGTCTTAACACAGATGGTAAATAGATGCAGATATTTATATATTAAATTTGTATTTAAAAAGAATCCTATCTTAACACTAAATATTTTAGGCAACAATTATGAAATAAAAATGGTCATTTTTAACTGCTCAAAACTAAATAGAAATTAAAAGAAAAGTATTAAACCTATTAATTGAAAATGTACCAGAGATGAAACAGAGTCAATAATTTATACAAGTTATTTATGCCTCAATATATTGGTTTAGTTCTTCTATATTGTCATTTCAAGATATTTCTTGTTTCCTATCATTTTCAGTCTTAACCTTATTTTCTCTTGTTCCCTGCAATAATGCAACTTTAATCAATAATGTAGAGAATACACACATAACTTCCAGATCCTCTCAATGAACTCTGATCCATGTCCTGCCCCAATACCAAAGTTGCCCTACGTGGTTTTGCTTACAAAGATCAACCTCCTTTTTATTTTCTCCCCTGTAAATTGCTTTGAAAATGTATATATTCAGTTTCTCCTACATCATAATGAGAAAAGTCCTCTAAATAATGTAACTTATACATAATTTGCACATTACCATTTTGAATTTAGCTTAATGTCATTTAATAAGCATTATCAATATTACAGATATTCTTTTTCCTAGGTTTCCAATGTTCCTATTCAATTGCAAATAAGACTTGAAAAACCTCTCACTTTATTGATTCAAATATTTACAGAATAAAGTGATTTTTCAAATATAGGATCATTATCATAAAGATTAAAAGTGGATTCCATGTGATGAGAAGTAATTTAGTCAAAACTATATATGATCCATTGGCAAATCTAGAAATGTGTTCTCTAGATACCAGACAATGTAGAATTTTCTTCTGAAGCAAACGAATCTCAAAGAAGATCATTCAGATCACTAAATAAGTCTGGTCACAATCAATTTTGTCTGATTATTGCATAGTTGCAACAAGAATGTGCATTTAACAAAGAAATTTCTATCATTTTTCCTAAAATTTTATAAGAAATCTCAGACTAAACTTTAATAAGCATCTGAATGTAAAAAACAAAAATCACCAATTTTCATACAAATTTGGGTTGTTTCTTCTCTTTTCAAGAACTCTGTCATACTTTTGTGTGAACTTTACCAAAATAAAATTCTTTACCCACTTATGGGGGAAGAGTTCTCTAAAAGACCTTTTTCCACAGGACTACCATGAACCTACTGGCTGCACAAAGCCTACCTCGGTTCTTTGAAAAATGTGTTCACAGTTGTATCTGCAGGTCCAAAGATAATAATTATTTTGCATTGCTATCCGTTATCTAGGTTTTATGGTATTATGAAATGACTTCCCTAGAATGTATCAGGTTACTGAGAGGACAATCCTCTGGAGTCCAGCCAAGCACGGTTCCCTACAGTATCTCTGCAATGAGTCATACATGAAATTTTTCATGACTTCTAATGTTTCCACCACAGTTTCTATTAAAGAGGACAAACAGTACAGATTCAGAATGCTTTCATGACTTAGGAATTAAGGCTCATTTAAAATAGTTAACCAATGTGTATTTTTTATTTGTTTAGATGGTTATAAAGCTTGGATTCCTAAGGATTTTATTGTACACAGAGATCTAAAATGTATAGTATTTGTATGTGCATATATCTGTGTGTTTCTGTATATATATCTTCATGAAATATCACATCAGAGAATCAGTACTGATAAATAGGTGAGTACATTGAGAGATATATGGAGAGATATCTGATTTATATACTTTGAATTTAGATTCAGACTGAAGAGAAGTTTATTTTGCTTTATTGTACAATATGCTGCAGATTTTTGGAGCCAATGTTAGATCTAATGCTAGCTGTCACGTACTAGAAATGTAAACTTGGATTAATGAATTCAACTCTTTGAGCCTTTAACTCATCAGGAGAGCAGATCAGAATCATGAGATATGATCTCACACTTCTTGGAATGATTGTTACCAATAATTGAACAAAATGATGTCTGTTGGAGAGAATGCAGAGAAAAAACAACACTTGAGCACTATTGATGGGAATATAAATTAATACAGCCATTATGGAAAATAGTATAGAAGTTTTTCAAACAGTCGAAAGTAAAACTATGATAAATTCCAACAATCCCACTTCTGGATATCTATGCAAAGGAAATAAAATGATATGAAATCAAATTTGAAGCTATACTTTACTCTTGTAATCATTATTGCAGTGTGACTTACAATATATAATATGTGGAAAATAAATTTACATATTCATTGACAAATGAATGGAAAAATGAAATAAAAGTAATGTGGATGAACCTGGAGGACATTGAAAGAAGTGAAATAAGCCAGACATATAAAGACAAACACTTTATAATTACAATTGTAAATGAAATCTAAAGTCAATCTTTAGAAGAGTAGAATGGCAATTGTCAGTGACTAAAGGCAGGGAAATTTGGGAAGATGTGGGTCAAATGCTAAGTTTCCAGTATACATGTTGAATAAGTTATATTTACAGCAATTTATATATAGTTAACAACATGGTAATTTGGAAATTTCCTGTTACTGGAGATCTCACCAGTTGGTAGTATTCTTACATACACACACACACATACCACATATACAAGCTAAGTGAATTGGTGGATATGTACTTTGTAGTGATTATTGGAAAGTGTAATTCTTAAATGAAACTGTGTACCTCATACATATACATATATATAATTTTTGTCAATTATACATAAATAAATCTGAAGAAAAAGCAAAACGAAATTACAAGACTAAATGGGATAGTTTATACTGGATGTGTCAAATCTGAGTGGCATGAGTGACCCATGCTGTAGCTGTAGCTGTGATATATATATATTTTTTTTACCATATTCACCATTGCCACTAAAATCGGCATAGTAACCATCATACATTTTTATCCATACACATGTCATCCTTGGATTTCTCAAGGACTTTGTTCCTGAAAAGTCTCAATACACTCATTGGTTTTAACAAAGTATCCAACTTTGCTCTATTACTATTGCTGTCACTATTACTGCACTGGAAGATTAGTGACAGGCAAAGAAAATTATATTTCGTTTCCTTATTTTTACTTATTTTTTAAATTAATTTTTTTTAAAAAAGAAGATTGTATTTGTTTCACAGAAAGCACAAGCAAAGGAAGAGGGAGAGGGATAAGCAGGCACCGCACCAACCAGGGAACCAGATGCAGGGTTCACTATCAGGACCCTGGGATCATGAGCTGAGCCTAAGGCAGACGTTTAACCAACTTAGCCACCCAGGAGCCCCAAAGACATTTTTTTAAACTATAGCTAAATACAGAAAGTAGTACAACTAGATAATTTTTCTGTTAAGAAATAATCCTATCACTTTGGGCTGACCCATCTCCTTCATATATAGGCATGTCCATAGATTGACAAAGAAAGTTTATATTTTAGAACAAAGATGCAAAGTATGCAAAAAAAATGAATAACGATTCAAGATTTAAAAACAAAAAGAGAATCACGGCAGAGGAAGGTGTTTTAGGTCTCCTGGACCTGTTGGAATGGGGTAAGAGAGTGATTTAGCATGGGATCTGTGGGGAAGGAGGGAGAAAAAAAATTTTCGCTTAAAAAAAAAAAAGAAAAAAAAAAAGACATCCTTGAAATCAATCCCTGATTGTAGACAAGTTCTCCAAAACCAGTATCTGGCACCCCTGCAACAAACTTGGAGAAAAGTTCTTGGATTATCTCAACAATTGGGCCCTTTTCCTTGCTGCCTCCACCAGGGGGCTTCCGGACTGCACTTGGCTGGGCCTCCTGTGTGGGGCCTGTGCAGGCTGACCAGGCTGACCTGACTCCCCCCCTTTGGGGACTGGGCCTCCTGTGGGTCGCCCCCGCAGCCCCTCTTTCTGCTCAGCCCACTCCATGCCCAGCACCAACGCCAGCTCCTCCAGGCCGGGCCCATCTCTGAAGCAGATGGAGCAGCGCCCCTGGAGGTCAGGTCCACACCGCGCCCTCCTCGACCAGCCGCCACCTGCTCCCAGAGGCAGTGTCCATCTCTGTGGAGGCTGGAGCGGTGCCCCTGGAGGTCTGGTCCTCAGAGGCTCTGGCCTCGCCAGTGGCTTCTCCTGCTTTTCCGCAGTCTCCCTGCTCTGCCTGAAGGAGAAGCTGCTCCTCTGGAAAGACTTCTGGAAGGAAAAGCGCTTCGTCCAATTTCTCGGGGTCTTACTGCTGGGTGAGCACGGTCCATTCCACAGCCTTCTGGGGAGACTTAAAGGAGGTAGCTCAGGTGGCCTCCGCATCAGCAGCACAGCCTAGCTCGTCTTTCTGGCCTCACCCTGGGGCATCACAATGTTTTCTTGTGATGTCACCACCATGCCCTGGTGAATCACCCAGGCACTCACAAATTGGTCTCATTCAGGTGGCCAGTCACCAGGTAGCTCAGCTGGCCAATGACCAAGGGCTTTTTCAGTGACCCTTCTGACATCATCGAATGGAAAACAGGTTAACTTTCTTTCAGGATGAAAAATTCATCTTTGGGATGTATTTATACTGAAGTTCATGGCGCGGCTGAAAGTATCAACCAGTAATAAAGCTAAATGTGTCACTCAGCGTCACCATTCCCTGAAATGCTATCGCCAGTATTAATGAAGACATGGACCATTAAACCCCATGAACTGTCACACTTCATGGGTAAGTTCCTAATATGACATTCAAGTAAATGCTACTTTCCATTCTTCCACTAAAGCTTAAATATAAATGTAGAAAATGGTAGCTAGTATGTTTGCTATGTCTTCCCAAAATAAAATTAAACCAAGAAAGGATGATGCTGTGTCCCAAGTCATTACCTTTTGCCAAAACAATATTCAGCTCTCATAGACGGGGGAGAACAAAATCCAGCCTATCAGCAGGTTCACTGTCTTCATGTCTAGCTTCCAACTGAAAGAAGTGGGAGGAAGACTTGTCTCCTCCCTCAAATACAAGTAAATATTTATCAGATCATTCAGAACACACAATAAATGAATCAGAGATCTGAGAAAACAAATACTGCAGTTCTACAAGTAGAAAAGCGCCCACCATTCGGAAGGGAGGTGGTGTTCAGATTTGAATCTGGTGTTATATAGCTTAGGGGTGGGAACCTGCCTGAGGAAGCTACCTCAAAGTCTTATTAGCAGCGGATCAGAAAATGATAATATTTAGAAGTCTGCTACTTTGGGGGTGTACCTGGCTTAAAAATGCTCTGAGGAATCAAATTTGGGGAATTTTTATTATAAGTTATAAGAAAAATGAAATTTTCAATGGGAAGCAACTAAACACTTCAGTATCTCATAGCATTGGAGCTTCTCTTTCTTAAGTTCATGAGTAAACTCATAACAGTTATCAAATAGCTTCTTCATTTTGGGGACTTGACCAAATGTGTTAACAAATAAAGAGTTACCAAGTAGAAAAAAAAATGCTCAGGTAGGGAAGCCAGGTGGAATCCTGAGTGTGACAAGATTGGTCTCAGGACCCCTGGGGTGACATGAAAATAGGTGGTGCCTGAGTATGACAGAGTTCCAGACTTCAGAAAGTTAAAACAAAACAAAACAAAACAAAAACAAAAACACCTACCTTACAACCAAGCTTTAGGAGTAGGAAACCTGCCTGAGAACAGAGTGTCTAGATGCCAGTTTTCTGCTCTGTGTTGACATAAACTGCTTGCTACTGCATGGTCGTAGGATTGTTTTCCAGGGATAGGGAGGCAAAAGGCAGAAGCATAGGAGAGGAACCACACATTTCCATACTGGACATTTGGACATCGGTGGTGAGAGTGGATAAACCTGGTGTGTTCCCGAATGTAGGGGAAAATCAATCTTTCTCTGTTGAGGATTATATCTATTGTGGGTCTTTCCTATATTGTCTTCATGATGTTGAGTTATATTCCCTCTCTTTCTTAGAGAGTTTTTTCAAAGAAGATGCAGTATGTTGTGAAATGCTTTTTCTGCATCTGTGAAGAATGTCATATGGTTCTTGTTCTTTGTTTTTTTTTTTTTTATTTTTTTGTCCTTTTTTAAAATGTGGTATATCCCATTGATTGACTTGCTGAGGTTGAGTCACTTTTCAGCACAGGAATGCATCCCTCATGGTCATATTGAATAATCCTTTAAATGTATCATTGTATCCTGTTGGCTAGTATCTTGGCAAGACTATATGCTTCCTTGTTCATCAGGGATACTGGTCTGTAATTCTCCTTTTTAGGGGGAGTCCTCCTGTGGTTTTGGCCTCAAGGCAATGCTGGTCTCATAGAAGGAGTTTACTATTTTCCTTTTTTCTATTTTTTTTTATACTTTCAGAAATATGGGCATTAATTCTTATTTTATTACTTGGCAGAATTCCCCTGGGAAGCCATTTGTCTCTGGATACTTTTTGGGAAATTTTTGGCAACTAATTCAGGTTTTTCCCCTTTTTGCTGGTTTTGGGTCTGTTTAGGTTTTCTGTTTCTTCCTCATTGAATTTTGGTAGATTATGTTTCAAGGACTGTATCCATTTATTTCAGCTTGCCCACCTTTTTGGCATGTAACTGCTCATAACACTTCTTTATGCTTGTTTGCATTTATTGGGTGTTTGCTGTGTTTTCTCCTCTCTTGTTTATGCTTTTATTTATTTGGGTCCTTTCTCTTTTATTTTTGGTAAACCTGATTAGAGGTTTAACAATCTTATTAATTCTTTCAAATAACCAATTCCTAGTTACATTTCTCTGTTCTTTCCTTTAATTTCTGTTTCTTTGCTTTCTGCTCTAATCTTTTTCTTAAGATTTTATTTATTTATTTGACAGAGATCACAAGTAGGCAGAGAAGCAGGCAGAGAGAGAGGAATGGAAGCAGACTCCCTGCTGAGAAGAGAGCCTGTTGTAGTGCTCAATCCCAGGACCCTAGGTTCATGACCTGAGCTGAAGGCAGAGGCTTTAACCCACTGAGCCATCCAGGTGCCCCTCTGCTCTAATCTTTATTATTTCTCATCTCCCACTGGATTTAGGGTTTATGTCCTTTTTATCTCCAGTATCTTTAGGTATAAGATCAGGCTGTGCATTTGACACTTCTCTTGTCTCTTGGCGGGGAGGGCTGTATTGCTATATACTTACCTCTTAGAACTGTCATTGCTCCTTCCCAATGGTTCACAACTGTCATGTATTCAGTTTCATTTGCTTCCATGAATTTTTAAAGTTCTTCTTTAATTTTCTGGTTGACCCGTTCATTCTGAAACAGGATGCTTTTTAACCTCCATGCATTTGTGGTCCTATGTTTTCATATGTTAGATTTCAAGTTTCATAGCATTGTGGTCTGAAAATATGTATGGCATGATCTCAATCCTTTTCAAAAAGTTGAGGTCTGATTTATGATCCAGTATGTAATCTCTTCTGAAAACTTTCCATGTGCACAGAAGAAGAATGTGATTTCTGAATGCTTTAGGATGAAATGCTCTGACTATATCTGTTAAGTCCAGCTGGTCCAGTGTGTCAAAGCCCTTGTTTCCTTGGTTATCTTCTGCTTAGACAATTTGTCCATTGCTATGATTAGGGAGTTAAATTGCTATGATTAAAGGTGTTAAATTATTTTCAATGAAATCCTTAAGGTTATTATGAGTTAATTTATACATTTGACTTCCCCTATGTTATGGGCATAGATATTTACATTTGTTAGATATTCCTGTTGTATAGACCCCTTTATAATGATATACTATCCTTCTTCATCTCCTATTGTAATCTTTGGCATAAAATCTATTTTCTTTGACAAAAGGAAGGTTACTACGACTTTCTTTTGATGTCCATTAGTATGATAAATCATTCTCTACCTTCACTTCAAATCTAGAGGTCTCTTTCTGTCTGAAATGAATCTCCTATAGGCAATGTACTGATGAGTCTTTTTTTATTTTTTTGGTTTATTTATTTATTTATTTATTTTTAATAAATATATAATGTATTTTTATCCTCAGGGGTACAGGTCTGTAAATCGCCAGGTTAACACACTTCACAGTACTCACCATAGCACATACCCTCCCCAGTGTCCATAACCCCACCCCCCTCTCCCAACCCCCCTCCCCCCAGTAACCCTCAGTTTGTTTTGTGAGATTAAGAGACACTTATGGTTTGTCTCCCTCCCTAACCCATCTTGTTTCATTTATTCTTTTCCTACCCCCCAAACCCCCCATGTTGCGTCTCCACTTCCTCATATCAGGGAGCTCATATGATAGTTGTCTTTATCTGATTGACTTATTTCACTAAGCATGATACCCTCTAGTTCCATCCCCGTCATCGCAAATGGCAAGATTTCATTTCTTTTGATGGCTGCATAGTATTCCATTGTGTCTATATACCACATTTTCTTTATCCATTCATCTGTTGATGGACATCTAGTTTCTTTCCATAGTTTGGCTATTATAGACATTGCTGCTATAAACATTCAGGTGCACCTGCCCCTTCAGACCACTACATTTGTATCTTTAGGGTAAATATACAGTAGTGCAATTGTTGGGTCACAGGGTAGTTCTATTTTCAACTTTTTGAGGAACCTCCATGCTGTTTTTCAGAGTGGTTGCACCAGCTTGCGTTCCCGCCAGCAGTGTAGGAGGGTTCCCCTCTTCCACATCCTTGCCAGCATCTGTCATTTCTTGACTTGTTAATTTTAGCCATTCTGACTGGTGTGAGGTGGTATCTCATTCAGGTTTTGATTTGTATTTCCCTGATGCCGAGTGATGTGGAGCATTTTTTCATGTGTCTGTTGGCCATCTGGATGTCTTCTTTGAAGAAATGTCTGTTCATGTCCTCTGCCCATTTCTTGACTGGATTATTTGTTCTTTGGGTATTGAGTTTGATAAGCTCTTTATAGATTTTGGATACCAGCCCTTTATCTGATATGTCGTTTGCAAATATCTTCTCCCATTCTGTCAGTTGTCTTTTGGTTTTGTTAACTGTTTCCTTTGCTGTGCAAAAGCTTTTGATCTTGATGAAATCCCCATAGTTCATTTTTGCCCTTCCTTCTGTTGCCTTTGGAGATGTTCCTAGGAAGAAGTTGCTGTGGTTGAGGTCAAAGAGGTTGCTGTCTGCATTCTCCTCAAGAATTTTGAGGGATTCCTTTCTCACATTGAGGTCCTTCATCCATTTTGAGTCTATTTTCGTGTGTGGTGTAAGGAAATAGTCCAATTTCATTTTTCTGCATGTGGCTGTCCAATTTTCCCAGCACCATTTGTTGAAGAGGCTGTCTTTTTTCCATTGGATATTCTTTCCTGCTTTGTCGAAGATTAGTTGACCATAGAGTTGAGGGTCTAGTTCTGGGCTCTCTATTCTGTTCCATTGATCTATATGTCTGTTTTTGTGCCAGTACCATACTGTCTTGATGATGACAGCTTTGTAATAGAGCTTGAAGTCTGGAATTGTGATGCCACCGACTTTGGCTTTCTTTTTCAATATTCCTTTGGCTATTCGAGGTCTTTTCTGGTTCCATATAAATTTTAGGATTATTTTTTCTATCTTTAAAAAAAATGGATGGGATTTTGATAGGGATTGCATTAAATGTGTAGATTGCTTTAGGTAGAATAGACATTTTCACAATATTTGTTCTTCCAATCCATGAGCATGGAACATTTTTCCATTTCTTTGTGTGTTCCTCAATTTCTTTCATGAGTACTTTATAGTTTTCTGAGTACAGATTCTTGACCTCTTTGCTTAGATTTATTCCTAGGTATCTTATGGTTTTGGGTGTGGTTATAAATGGGACTGACTCCTTAATTTCTCTTTCTTCTGTCTTCTTGTTAGTGTAAAGAAATGTGACCGATTTCTGTGCATTGACTTTATATCCTGACACTTTACTGAATTCCTGTATAAGTTCTAGCAGTTTTGGGGTGGAGCCTTTTGGGTTTTCCACATATAGTATCATATCATCTGCAAAGAGTGATAGTTTGACTTCTTCTTTGCCAATTTGGATGCCTTTAATTTCTTTTTGTTGTCTGATTGCTGAGGCTAGGACTTCTAGTACTATGTTGAACAGCAGGGGCGATAACGGACATCCCTGCCGTGTTCCTGACCTTAGCGGAAAAGCTTTCAGTTTTTCTCCATTGAGAATGATATTTGCGGTGGGTTTTTCATAGATGGCTTTGATAATAATGAGGTATGTGTCTTCTATCCCTACACTTTGAAGAGTTTTAATCAGGAAGGGATGCTGCACTTTGTCAAATGCTTTTTCAGCATGTATTGAGAGTATCATATGGTTCTTATTCTTTCTTTTATTAATGTATTATATCACATTGATGAATTTGCAGATGTTGAACCAACCTTGCAGCCCTCGGATAAATCACACTTGGTCGTGGTGAATAATCCTTTTAATGTACTGTTGGATCCTATCGGCCAGTATTTTGGTGAGAATTTTCGCATCTGTGTTCCTCAAGGATATTGGTCTGTAATTCTCTTTTTTGGTGGGATCCTTGTCTGGTTTTGGGATCAAGGTGATGCTGGCCTCATAGAATGGGTTTGGAAGTTTTCCTTCCATTTCTATTTTTTGGAACAGTTTCAGGAGAAGAGGAATTAATTCTTCTTTACATGTTTGGTAGAATTCCCCTGGGAAGCCGTCTGGTCCTGGACTTTTGTTTGTTTGGTGTTTTTTGTTTTTGTTTTTTTTTGTTTTGTTTTTTTTTTTTTTTTTGGAGATTTTTGATGACTCTTTCAATCTCCTTACTGGTTATGGGTCTGTTCAGGTTATCTATTTCTTCCTGGTTCAGTTGTGGTAGTTTATATATCTCTAGAAATGTATTCATTTCTTCCAGATTGTCGAATTTGTTGGCATAGAGTTGCTCGTAGTATGTTCTTATAATTGTTTGTATTTCTTGGGTGTTGGTTGTGATCTCTCTTCTTTCATTCATGATTTTATTTATTTGCATCCTTTCTCTTTTCTTTTTGATAAGTCTGGCCAGGGCTTTGTCAATCTTATTAATTCTTTCAAAGAACCAGCTCCTAGTTTTGTTGATTTGTTCTATCGTTTTTTTAGTTTCTATTTCATTGATTTCTGCTATGATCTTTATGATTTCTCTTCTCCTGCTGGGTTTAAGCTTTCTTTGTTCTTCTCTCTCCAGCTCCTTTAGGTGTAGGGTTAGGTTGTGTATTTGAGACCTTTCTTGTTTCTTGAGAAAGGCTTACACCACTATGAATTTTCCTCTCAGGACTGCCTTTGTTGTGTCCAACAGATTTTGAACCATTGTGTTTTCATTATCATTTTTTCCATGATTTTATTTTTCAATTTTTATTTACTTTCCTGGTTGACCCATTCATTTTTTAGAAGGATGCTGTTTAGTCTCCATGTATTTGCGTTCTTTCCAAATTTCCTCTCGTGATTGAGTTCTAGCTTCAGAGCATTGTGGTCTGAAAATATGCAGGGAATGATCTCAATCTTTTGGTACTGATTGAGCCCTGATTTATGACCCAGGATGTGGTCTATTCTGGAGAATGTTCCATGTGCACTAGAGAAGAATGTAGATTCTGTTGCTTTGGAATGGAAAGTTCCAAATATATCTGTGATGTCCATCTGGTCCAGTGTGTCATTTAAGGCCTTTATTTCCTTGTTGATCTTTTGCTTAGATGATCCGTCCATTTCAGTGAGGGGAGTGTTAAAGTCCCCTGCTATTATTGCATTACTGTTGATGTATTTCTTTGATTTTGTTATTAATTGGTTTATATAGTTGGCTGCTCCCATGTTAGGGGCATAGATATTTAAGATTGTTAGGTCTTCTTGTTGGACAGACCCTTTGAGTAGGATATAGTGTCCTTCGTCATCTCTTATTATAGCCTTTGGCTTAAAATCTAATTGATCTGATATAAGGATTGCCACCCCAGCTTTCTTCTAATGTGCATTAGCATTGTACATTGTTTTCCACCCCCTCACTTTAAATCTGGAGGTGTCTTCAGGTCTAAAATGAGTTTCTTGTAGGCAGCATATTGATGGGTTTTGTTTTTTTTTTATCCATTCTGATACCCTGTGTCTTTTGATTAGGGCATTTAGCCCATTAACATTCAGGGTAACTATTGAGAGATATGAATTTAGTGCCATTGTATTGCCTGTCAGGTGACTATTCCTGTATATTGTCTCTGTTTCTTTCTGATCTACTACTTTTAGGGTCTCTATTTGCTTAGAGGACCCCTTTCAATATTTCCTGTAGAGCTGGATTGGTGTTTGCAAATTCTTTCAGCTTTTGTTTTTCCTGGAAGCTCTTTATCTCTCCTTCTATTTTCAATGATAGCCTAGCCGGATATAGTATTCTTGGCTGCATGTTTTTCTCGTTTAGTGCTCTGAATATATCATGCTGGTTCTTTCTGGCCTGCCAGGTCTCTGTGGATAGGTTTGCTGCCAATCTAATGTTTTTATCCTTGTATGTTACAGACTTCTTTTCCCGGGCTGCATTCAGGATGTTCTCTTTGTTGCTAAGACTTGTAAATTTTACTATCAGGTGACGAGGTGTGGACCTATTTTTATTGATTTTGAGGGGTGTTCTTAGCATCTCCTGGATTTTGATGTTTGTTCCCTTTGCCATAGTAGGGAAATTCTCTCCAATAATTGTCTCCAATACACCTTCTGCTCCCCTCTTTCTTCTTCTTCTGGAATCCCAATTATTCTAATGTTGTGTCATCTTATGGTGTCGCTTATCTCTCGAATTCTCTCCTCGTGGTCCAGTATTTGTTTGTCTCTCTTTTGCTCAGCTTCTTTATTCTCTGTCATTTGGTCTTCTATGTCACTAATTCTTTCTTCTGCCTCATTTATCCCAGCAGTGATAGCTTCCATTTTGATTGCACCTCATTAATAGCTTTTTTTTATTTCAACTTAGTTAGATTTTAGTTCTTTTATTTCTCCCGAAAGGGCTTTTATCTCTCCGGAGAGGGTTTCTCTAATATCTTCTATGCCTTTTTTGAGCCTGGCTAGAACCTTGAGAATCGTCATTCTGAACTCTAGATCTGTCATGTTACCAATGTCTGTATTGATTAGGTCTCCAGCCTTCGGTACTGCCTTTTTTTTTTTTTTTTTTTTTTTTTGTGGTAAGTTTTTCCACCTTGTCATTTTGTCCAGATAAGATTTGTTTTCTCCTGCTGTGGAATTCCGCTGTTCTTGGTGAGCTAAGTTGGTCTTTCCTGGGTTTCTTGTTGATCTTCTGGGGGAGGGGCCTGTTGTAGTGATTCTCAAGTGTCTTTGCTGAAGGCGGAATTGCACCGCCCCTGCCAGGGGCCGGCCTAAGTAATCCGCTCGGGTTTGCTTTCAGGAGCTTTTGTTCCCTTAGCACTTTTTGTAGAGTTCCAGAGGACGGGAATGAAGATGGCGGCCTCCTAATCTCTTGGCCCAGAGGAGCCAAGAGCTTGGGGTTCTGCTCCTCACAGCGCCCTCAGAGAAAAGCGTCCAACCGCCCAGCCTCCCTGGCCTGTGGTTGTGCCTTGAGGAAAGCAGTCAATTGCTGGAAATTGGAGAAAAGCACCCGGTCACTTCCGTCTCCGTGGCCTCTGGCCACACTCCGAGCCCACCCAGCCTGCGACCGGCACAAGGTAACCCCGGGCTGAGAGCTCACTCCTCAGCTTTGTCGCTGTAGCCGGCTTCCCCGCTCTAATACCTGTGAGCTCTGTGGCCCTCAGACACCTCCGGTCCTTTGTGACCCTGCGGGACCTGGGTTATGCTGACCCCGCCTGGGTTTCCCCCCGGTTTAGCCTCTGGATTGATGTCTCCCAGTGGAGCAGACTTCTAAAAGTCCTGATGCTGTGCTCCTTTGCTCCGCCACTTGCCGGGAGCCGGCCCCTCCCCTGGGGGTCTATCTTCCCGTCGCTTTGGATTCACTTCTCCGCAGGTCCTTCCTTTCAGAAAGTGATCGATTTTCTGTTTCTAGACTTGTTGCTCTTCCTCTCTTCAATTCCCGTTGGATTTGTAGGTGTTCACAATGGTTTGATAAGCTATCTAGCTGATCTCCTGCTACCTGCTCTCGTCTCAGCCTGCTACTTCTCCACCATCTATAGAAAGAATATAAACCAACATGATAAAAGGTATATGTAAAGACCCACAGTCAATATAATCTTCAAAGCAGAAAAACTGCTTCACTGTTACAGTTAGGAATAAGACACTGTCATAAATGTTATTTAA
>JAHRIG010000406.1:0-12474 GCA_020311275.1 Eira barbara
TGCTTAGTCTTACAGGTGGGGTCAGCACCACCCTTGAAAGATCCAGGGGCTCCCCTTGATTCACCTTCTTAGCATAAACTCAGGTGTGCTGGAAAGGGGCTGTTTAGGACTAACGAAAGGGACTCCCATCAGGAAAATTCCAAGAGTTTTTGAAGCTCCATGACAGAAAGCAGGGACAAAGACTGATACCATCTTTATTATTTCACACTATCTGAGACACATTTACCAAATTGAGTTGAGCTGGCTAACTCCAAGTTTCCGTTAGTCACTTTATAAAAATTAAATGAAAGGGTCTTCAATTCTAGGATTAAAATGCTCCCATTAGAAGTAATGGTCTTTAAGCTCTTCCTTAAATATTCATTTAAAACACAGTTAAATAATCCCCAGTTGAAAGCCTGAATTTAAGTCCCTTTTATTTTTCTTTTTGAGGAAGGTAGCTTTTATTTATTTATTTTTTTTCATTTTAATAAACATATAATGTATTTTTATCCCCAGGGGTACACATTTCACAGCACTCATCATAGCACATACCCTCCCCAATGTCCATTTCCCCACCACCCTCTCCCGTCCCCGCTCCCCCCAGCATCCCTCAGTCTGTTTTTTGAGATTGAGTCTTTTATAGTTTGTCTCCCTCCCAATCCCATCTTTTCATTTTTTCTTTTCCTACCTCCCTCCATCCCCCCCCCGCACTGCATCTCCACTTCCTCATATCAAAGAGATCATATGATAGTTGTCTTTCTCCAATTGACTTATTTCACTAAGCATGATACCCTCTAGTTCCATCCACGTCGTGGCAAATGGCAAGATTTCATTTCTTTTGATGGCTGCATAGTATTCCATTGTGTATATATACCACATCTTTTTTATCCATTCATCTGTTGATGGACATCTTGGCTCTTTCCACAGTTTGGCTATTGTGGACATTGCTGCTATAAACATTCGGGTGCGCGTGCCCCTTCGGAGCACCACGTTTGTATCTTTAGGATATATACCCAGTAGTGCAATTGCTGGGTCATAGGGTAGCTCTATTTTCAGTTTTTTGAGGAACCTCCACACTGTTTTCCAGAGTGGTTGCACCAGCTTGCATTCCCACCAGCAGTGTAAGAGGGTTCCCCTCTCTCCGCATCCTCGCCAGCATCTGTCATTTCTTGACTTGTTAATTTTAGCCATTCTGACTGGTGTGAGGTGATATCTCATTGTGGTTTTGATTTGTATTTCCCTGATGCCAAGTGATGTGGAGCATTTTTTCATGTGTCTGTTGGCCATCTGGATGTCTTCTTTGCAGAAATGTCTGCTCATGTCCTCTGCCCATTTCTTGACTGGATTATTTGTTCTTTGGGTATTGAGTTTGCTAAGCTCTTTATAGATTTTGGATACTAGCCCTTTATCTGATATGTTGTTTGCAAATATCTTCTCCCATTCTGTCAGTTGTCTTTTGGTTTTGTTCACTGTTTCCTTTGCTGTGCAAAAGCTTTTGATCTTGATAAAATCCCAATAGTTCATTTTTGCCCTTGCTTCTGTTGCCTTTGGCGATGTTCCTAGGAAGAAGTTGCTGCGGTTGAGGTCAAAGAGGTTGCTGCCTGCATTCTCCTCAAGGATTTTGATAGATTCCTTTCTCACATTGAGGTCCTTCATCCATTTTGAGTCTATTTTCGTGTGTGGAGTAAGGAAATAGTCCAATTTCATTTTTCTGCATGTGGCTGTCCAATTTTCCCAGCACCATTTGTTGAAGAGGCTGTCTTTTTTCCATTGGATATTCTATCCTGCTTTGTCGAAGATTAGTTCACTATAGAGTTGAGGGTCTATTTCTGGGCTCTCTATTCTGTTCCATTGATCTATATGTCTGTTTTTGTGCCAGTACCATACTGTCTTGATGATGACAGCTTTGTAATAGAGCTTGAAGTCTGGAATTGTGATGCCACCGACTTTGGCTTTCTTTTTCAATATTCCTTTGGCTATTCGAGGTCTTTTCTCGTTCCATATAAATTTGAGGATTATTTGTTCTATTTCTTTAAAAAAATGGATGGGATTTTGATAGGGATTGCATTAAATGTGTAGATTGCTTTAGGTAGAATAGACATTGTCACAATATTTGTTCTTCCAATCCATGAGCGTGGAACATTTTTCCATTTCTTTGTGTCTTCCTCAATTTCTTTCATGAGTACTTTATAGTTTTCTGAGTATAGATTCTTTGCCTCTTTGGTTAGATTTATTCCTAGGTATCTTATGGTTTGGGGTGCGATTGTAAATGGGACTGACTCCTCAATTTCTCTTTCTTCTGTCTTGTTGCTAGTGTAAATAAATGCGACTGATTTCTGTGCATTGACTTTATATCCTGACACTTTACTGAATTCCTGTATAAGTTCTAGCAGTTTTGGAGTGGAGCCTTTTGGGTTTTCCACATATAGTATCATATCATCTGCAAAGAGTGATAGTTTGACTTCTTCTTTGCCAATTTGGATGCCTTTAATTTCTTTTTGTTGTCTGATTGCTGAGGCTAGGACTTCTAGTACTATGTGGAACAGCAGTGGTGATAACGGACTTAAGTCCCTTTTTAACTAAGATAATAGGAGATGAATTCTGCTACCCCAGATGGGCATTTAAGGCTTTAGCATATTTACTACTAGCATTTTCATATCACCTTTGAAGTTGCTATTGTAGGGATACCAGATAATTTTATGGCCAAATTCTATGTGAAAATACAGCCCTGCCAGTCAGAGTAGATAACCACTTTGAGTTTTATCAAGGTAAGCACACAGTAGAATAAAACATTTCTTGTATATCTGACCAGTGTTGTTTTTAGCAATGAAAATGGAATGAGGGCAGAGACGTACAGTTACTATGCATCAGGGTTTGTACTACTTTGATTAGAAGACAGAAAATCTGCCAGGATTTTGCTTTTGTATATAAGGAAAATTTAATGGTAGGTAAATGGTAGGTAGATCCATAGGTAGATGATAGGTAGATATTCATGTTTACAGATATACATATATGTGGATATATATAAATGCATGTATTTGAATATACAGGAAGTCAGTGAGCTTTTTTTCTACAAAGGGACAAATAGTAAATATCACAGGCTTTCTAGGTCATACATCACAATTACTCGACTCTACCATCGTAGTGGGAAGCCATGCATAGACATTACATGAAGGAATAGTCATGGTGGTGTTCTAATAAAGCTTTATTTATGAACACTGAAATCTGGATTTTATATAATTTTCATGTTTCACACAAGAATATTCTTCTTTGGATTTTTTTCAACTATTTAAAAACATAAAAACCTCTCAGCACAAAAATGCTCTCAGACAATTACCATAGACAATCTATGATGATGTCTCATCGCTCTGGTTGCATGACCTGAGTGAAACTGCTTGACCTGGGGACTCTTCTTCCCAGTTTCCCTCCTCTATCTCATTCTTGAAAGACAAGATGCGTTTAACGGCAAATGTGCCCCAGATACTTCCAACATTGACTGTTCATGCTATTAATATCAAGGCGACATAGCTGGTGACAGCTTCTTTCATTGATTCATAATTTGTGTCCCCGTTAAAGGGTATCTGATCTGATGAGCTATACATATTTCACTCGGAATATGCTAATGGTGTCAGATGACATCAAAATAAAACCATAACTTATTTCTTTCCTGACTAGGGAATTAAGGGAGAAAATGCCACCGTTGGGGGTGGGTGGGAAATCATAAGGCCTGGAAAAGAGCTCTGATTTTTGAAAGCTCAAATCTTGTTCAAATCACAATCAAACTGTCTCTTAGAGATTATGCCCAAGTCAGTGGTGGGTGTCCTATGGCAATATGGCAGTATTTCTTATGCACTAGCTTCATAGAGTTTCAAGCTTTGCAAATATATTTCAGAAAGTGGTTGTATTTTTTAAAGCAATTTTTAAAATTCTCTGTTTAAGTGAATAGGTTCATCAATCAGAAGCCCAAAGGCAGGTGGAAAAAAAAGGGCAATTTTTTATTGTTATTAAAGTAGGAGAAATAATATCTGAGGCCCGAGGCTCAATTTGGGAAGAGCATGATCCACGGGACTCCTGTTCAAGGTAGGCAGCTGCTGAGACACTTCAAAAGATCATCTTTATTGCAGAACAATTGCCTGACCCAGTTTCCTGGTCAGCAAAACACTTTTGTAGAAACTTCAGGAGCTGATGAAAAAGCTCAGCAAAGTTAGCATGTGTACTTTCATCTAGGGCTACTGGGAGGGGAAATATGAAAACCTTTTCAGGTCCCTTGGATTTAGTGCTGACAGGTCTATGGCCATAGGAGCAAAGAATGAAACAAAAGACATGAGCCTGTTTTAAAAGACAGTGTCTAATTTCTTGGCAAATGGGCTTGCTGTTAGGGTTTGTAGAACACAGAGGTCTTTCTGTATTCATAGTCTTTTGCCTGTCAAAATATTTTTATATTGTAATAAAATCCTACTGTAAAGTACATTTTGACGATTGACTAAGGACTCACTGCCTCGGTATAAAAAGATATTCTTCTATCTGGTCTTATGTCTCCTTGAGAAAGAATTCTTGGTGCATAAGCATCTAAATAGTATTTAATTTGGAATCCCGACATGCATCATAAACTAACATAAAGAGCCACAATGTATGTTTTAATGATTTCAAGGGGGAAAACACATTTTCTCAAATGGCTCTAAGTTAAGTTCCATTCATTGCATTCTGGAAAATAGGACATCTTTAAGCAAAGAGCTCTTCAGCTTTTTATTTTAAGCATCTGTGTACTTACATTTATCAGCAAGAAGAATCTTTCAAAAGAGCTATTCGGTTTTAGAATTTCCTCTTCCAGGTTTTTTTCCCCCTTTAGGTTCATTTTGGAGAATATCATTTTAATTCATTTTTAACCCTACTTTTTGTAGTATTCGTTTCCCAGGTTGCTGTAACAAAGTACCAAAAACTAAGTGGTTTAAAACAATGGAAAACTACAAGGTCCTAAGGTCTTAAAGGTCCAAGGTCCTAAGAGCTTAAAATCCAAAATCCAGGTATCTACAGGGCCATGGTCTCTTTGATGGCTCTAGGAGACAATCCTTCCTTATAGCTTCTAGCTTCTAGTGTTTTCTGGCAGTTCTTGGTGTTTCTTTTTTATAGCTAGCTCAGTACAGTCACATGGTCATTTTCTCCTTATGTACCTTCACGTGGTCTTCCCTCTGTGCACACTGTCTGTGTCCAAACTCCCCCGCCTCCCCCGTTTTTTTTCAATTTTATTTTTTCAGTGTTCCAAGATTCATTGTTTATGTACCGCACCCAGTGCTCCATGCAATATGTGCCCTCCTTAATGCTCACCACAAGGCTCATGATCCCCCCTCCTTTCTCCACTCCAAAACCCTCAGTTTGTTTCTCTGAGTTCACAGTCTCTTATGCTTCATCTCCCCTCCAATTTACCCCAGTTCACTTTTCCTTTCCTTCTCCTAATGCTCTCCATGTTATTCCTTATGCTCCACAAGTAAGTGAAACCATATGATAATTGGCTTCCTCTGTTTGATTTATGTTACTCAGCATAATCTCCTCCAGCCCTGTTGATGTTAATATAACAGTTGGGCATTCATCCTTTCTGGTGGCTGCATAATATTCCATTGTATATATGGACCAGATCTTCTTTATCCATTCTTCTATTGAAGGGCATCTTGGCTCTTTCCACAGTTTGGTGATTGTGGCCATTGATGCTATGAACATTGGGTTACAGATGGCCCTTCTTTTCACTACATCTGTATCTTTGGGGTAAATACCCAGTAATGCAATTGCAGGGTCATAGGGTAGCTCTATTTTTAATTTCTTGAGGAATCTTCACACTGTTTTCCAAAGTAGCAGCACCAACTTGCATTCCCACCAACAGTGTAAGAGGGTTCCCCTTTCTCCACATCCTCTCTAACACTTGTTGTTTTCTGTCCTATTTATTTTGGCCATTCTAACTAGTGTGAGGTAGTGTCTCAATGCGGTTTTGATTTGAATTTCCCTGATGGCTAATGATGATGAACATTTTTTCATGTGTCTGTTAGCCATTTGTGTGTCTTCTTTGGGGAAGTGTCTGTTCATGTCTTCTGCCCATTTTTTGACTCAATTCTCTGTTCTTTGGCTGTTGAATTTGGGAAGTTCTTTATAGATCTTGGATATCAGCCCTTTGTCTGTAGTGTCATTTGCGAATATCTTCTCCCATTCCGTGGTTGCCTCTTTGTTTGTTGACTGTTTCCTTCACTGTGCAGAAACTTTTTATCTTGATGAAGTCCCAAAAGTTCATTTATGCTTTTGTTTCTATTGCTTTTGGACAGGTCTTGAAAGAAGCTCATGCTGTGGCCAATGTTGAAGAGGTTACTGCCTATGTCAAATATGTAGATTATTTGACCAGAGAGTTTAGGGTCCATACCTGGGCTCTCTACTCTGTTCCACTGGTCTATATGTCTGTTTTTGTGCCAGTGCCATGCTGTCATGGTGATCACAGCTTTGTAATAAAGCTTGAAATCAGGTAACATGATACCCCCAGCTTTGTTATTCTTTTCCAACGTCTCCTTAGCAATTCGGGGTCTTTTCTGGTTCCATACAAATTTTAGGATTGTTTGTTCCAGCACTTTGAAAAATTCCAGTAGAATTTTGATCAGGATGGCACTGAAAGTATAGACTGCTCTGGGCAGTATAGACATTTTAACAAACTCTCCCTCTTTATAAGGATGTCAGTTATATTGAATTAGGGCCAATCGTAATGACTTGATTACTTCTATAAAGACCCTATTTCCAGATAAGGCTGCTGTCTGAGGTACCACATGTTAGGACTTCAATGTATCTTTTAGGGGGAAACACAATCAACCTATAGCACTTGCATTGTTATAATATAATGTTAAATAACAAAAGTAATAATTGCAGAGTGTGACTGAAAAAATTTAACAGCACTAACGAAGGTGACAGGGTCCTTAAGTCATTTTCAGCTGTCTTATGCCTTCACAACTTGGGGTGTCTGCTCACAAATAAAGCTTAGTCCAGCTCATCCCAAGCTAACTGTAGGAAGGGATGGAGGAGATAGGTCTGGATCTCTTTCTGGCAGAACTTTTCCTTAAGGTTCCTAATAAAATATCTGGACATTCATTCTGACACTCTTAGAATGCCCATCAAGGTCTTCCAGATCCACCAGACACAGTGACCCTACCAATGAGCCAGCACCAAAGGAGTAGAGCAGTTCACACTGCAATTATTCTATGATTCCTCTGATGAGGCATCACTCCTAGCCTGTGCTGTGGCAGTGAGAGACACTCTCTCACAGATCAATCAAGCCTTTGGCATATGAGTGTTGGGAAAATTTGTTTCAAACAGGGATAAGTATCAGAGCCTAGAGCAGTGGTTCTCAATTTGAATCACCTGTAGGGTGCTGAAAAAGATCTTGGTGGCTGATCCTCACCCCCATGCTAGTAACTGAGTTGGGTTACTGTGCCATGAGAGCACGAGCATTTTAAAGCTGCCCACATGTTACTAATGTGTGTCCAAAGGTGAGAACAGCTCATCTAGCACCGTGTTAACAGACACCATACTAATCAGACATTAATATATCTAGGAATCACCCAGGGATCTTGTTAAAACACAGATTCTGATTCCATGGGTCTGGGATGGGGCTTGAGTTTCTTTTTTTTTTTTTTTTTTTACCATTTTTTTTAAGATTTTTTATTTATTTATTTGACAGAGAGAGAGATCACAAGTAGGCAAAGAGGCAGGCAGAGAGAGAGAGGGAAGCAGGCTCCCGGCTGAGCGGAGAGCCCGATGCGGGACTCGATCCCAGGACCCCGAGATCATGACCTGAGCCGAAGGCAGAGGCTTTAACCCACTGAGCCACCCAGGCGCCCAGGGGCTTGAGTTTCTGCATTTCTCCCAGGGGATGCCGTTGCTGTTGACCCACTGACCACACTTTGAATAGCCAGGATCTAGAGAGCTAGTTATCAAACCTGGCTGCACAATGGGGTATCCAGAAGGCTTATACAAACTGCTGACCCTTGGGTTTTACCTCCGATATTCCGATTTAATTGCTCAGGGGTGCTGTGTGAGCTTCAGGGTTTTTAGAAGCTTCCTATGTCATTCTAAATTGCAGCCCAGTGTGGGAACCACTGTTACTGGAAAAGACAGAAGCAGTCTTTAGTTGTTTCTGGCAATCCAACAGTGTGAGCAGGTGGGCTACACTGGGCATCACACAAGCGTACCCATGCTGGGCAAGGGAAGGTCACACCAGTGAGTACCAAGAAAGGTGCCTAGATAATCCTGATGTTCTAGCTTTAGGTTTATACCCAATATTCATTACCTTCTTACCATTGCTATATGCTCATTAATACACTGACAAGTGTCCTGGTGACATTCTCCTTGAGTCATGCTACCATCCATTAATAACTGTCTTTCTCTTCCAAGTCCCTGCTTCCCCCCTAGAGAGAAGGCTGGCTGGCCCTGTGGGCTCTCTGCAGGGAAGAAAGAAAGGCTGGCTAAGTTCCCAAGGAGGGTGGCACCTAATGGACCAGTTCACTTGCTGGGCACATAATTTAGAAAGGTGTCAAAATGTGAGAGGTAAAACTAGTGAGAAAGGAGAAAAGAGAATAGTTTAAGGTGATTTTATTACACTGTGTTCACCATGGGGTAAGTGAGGGGAATATTAGTCTCTATGGGAAATCTTTAATAGAATCGATAAGGCTCAAAAATGCATTCATGCTTAAAAAACAACAACAACAAAAATGCACTCATGGTGAATGCAAAGTGTTCCCCTAAGCCTGACTTCAAGATTTATGCAGCATAAAAACAAAGGTTGTACAAGGAACCAGGAATCTATGCATAACATATTTTTCAAAGATTTTATTCATTTAGTTTTTGAGAGAGACAGCACGAGTTGGGGGAGGGGCAGAGGGAGAGGAAGAGGGAGAGTCTCAAGCAGACTTTGTGCTGAGCGTGGAGCCTGATGGGGGCTTGAGCCCAAGGCCCTGAGATCATGCCCTGAGTCCAAATCAAGAGTCAGATGCTTAATCAACCTAGCCACCCAGGTGCCCCTGTGCAAAACAAATTTTTAAGGACAGGTGATAGGGGATCAACAGGCAGAAGTGAGAAAGCAGAGAAGGTGGCTCGCGGGGGATGGTATCAAAAGAGGTTAATTAAATCTCCTTCATCTTGGTCAACCAAGGGCTTCCTCAGTCCATGTGAGAGCTGAAACGAGCTTTCGTAACAGCAGTCAGAACTGCTTGAACAGACTTGACCCCCAGGGAAGAAAGCTGAATAATCCCACCACAGCAGCATCGCCAGGATGGCATGGCCATATATCCAGTCCCAGTTTACACGGGTTGTCCCAGCACCTCGTGCAGTTCGTCATTTTAGCACTCTCATTATGTTTGGGTTTGGACAAGAAGTGGTCACCCGTCAAATGGTAGACTCTGTCTGAAAAGCTGAATTGAGTCCTCCTAAAATTCATGTGTTGAAGCCTCTACTTGAGTCATGTCTACTAACATTCCATGAGCCAAATCAGGCCACAAGATCAAGCTCAAAGTCAAGGATGATTAAATATACTCCGCCAACCAAGGCCATGGTAATGGTGTGAATATACAATAGTATTTCAAAGGGAGTGAAAAAGTACATCAATTATTTGATCTACCACACTTAAGTTCTATCAGTTTATTTTTAGAGGTTGATTGGCCATGGATTTATTATTAACAAATGAACTTCAGACTAGGGACTTACCATCAGGCGTATCTAGAATAATTGTCTAGACAACACACTATGAAGCAGTCACTTCCCATTGCTGAGCCTTAGTTTCCGTAAAGAAAATATTCGTCTAACTAGATTGGCAATTATAGAAACCACTTGGCCCATATAGTGTTTTGTTTAATTAGTTGCAAATATTCCAAAGGATTTTCCATTAAAACCCTGTTTCTCTCAATAAACTACCATGTGCATGAAGACAACAATCACCAGGAATAGAACTGCAGTTCCCCCTTGACATGTATGCCCTTTCCTGATGCCACAGTCCCCACCAGGCAACTTCTTTTTTTTTTTTTTAATTTTGTTTTTATAAACATATAATGTATTATTAGCCCCAGGGGTACAGGTCTGTGAATAGCCAGGTTTACACACTTCACAGTGCTCACCATAGCACATACCCTCCCCAATGTCCATAACTCCACCACCTTCTTCCTACCCCCTTATCCCTGGCCACCTTCAGTTTGTTTTGTGACATTAAGAGTCTCTTATGGTTTGTCTCCCTCCTGATTCCATCTTGTTTCACTTATTTTTTTCCTACCCCCAAAACCCTCCACGTTGCATCTTCACTTCCTCATATCAGGGAGATCATATGATAGTTGTCTTTCTCCGATTGACTTATTTCTTTAAGCATAATACCCTCTAGTTCCATCCACGTCGTGGCAAATGGCAAGATTTCATTTCTTTTGATGGCTGCATAATATTCCATTGTAGATATATACCACTTCTCCTTTATCCATTCATCTGTTGAAGGACATCAAGGTTCTTTCCATAGTTTGGCTATTGTGGACATTGCTGCTATAAACATTCGGGTGCATGTGCCCCTTCGGATCACTACATTTGTATCTTTAGGGTAAATACCCAGTAGTGCAATTGCTGGGTCATAAGGTAACTCTATTTTCAACTTTTTGAGGAACCTCCATGCTGTCTTCCAGAGTGGTTGCACCAGCTTGCATTCCCACCAACAGTGTTGGAGGGTTCCCCTTTCTCCACATCCTTGCCAGCATCTGTCATTTCCTGACTTGTTAATTTTAGCCATTCTGACTGGTGTGAGGTGATATCTCATTGTGGTTTTGATTTGTATTTCCCTGATGCCCAGTGATGTGGAGCATTTTTTCATGTGTCTGTTGGCCATCTGGATGTCTTCCTTGCAGAAATGTCTGTTCATGTCCTCTGCCCATTTCTTGACTGGATTATTTATTCTTTGGGTGTTGAGTTTGCTAAGCTCTTTATAGATTTTGGATACTAGCCCTTTATCTGATATGTTGTTTGCAAATATCTTCTCCCATTCTGTCAGTTGTCTTTTAGTATTGTTAAATATTTCCTTTGCTGTGCAAAAGCTTTTGATCTTGATGAAGTCCTAATAGTTCATTTTTGCTCTTGCTTCCTTTGCCTTTGGCGATGTTCCTAGGAAGAAGTTTTTGCAGCTGAGGTCAAAGAGGTTGCTGCCTGTGTTCTCCTCAAGAATTTTGATGGATTCCTGTCTCACATGGAGGTCCTTCATCCATTTTGAGTCTATTTTCATGTGTAGTGTAAGGAAATGGTCCAGTTTCATTTTTCTGCATGGGGCTGTCCAATTTTCCCAACACCATTTCTTGAAGAGGCTGTCTTTTTTTCATTGGACATTCTTTCCTGCTTTGTCGAAGATTAGTTGACCATAGAGTTGAGGGTCTATTTCTGGGCTCTCTATTCTGTTCCATTGATCTATGTGTCTATTTTTGTGCCCACCAGGCAACTTCTGTCAGTTAGGCTGTGGGTTTGCCTTCTAACTGAGCTTGGAACCCAGCCTACAGTGTCCAGCTACAACATTCTGATATTCTGAATTGACAGGTTATACTTCCAATACAAACTCACTCCCAGTATTGCTCTTCAAATAGTCTCTGTGTTTAGCAGTGTTTAAGTTTAGGGCAAATTTCTTACTACAACTTTTGTCTTGCACATAAAATCTATTCTTCAACACCCTTTATTCACAGTCAGAAGGGAATGCCTTCTGAGTCACCAATGTTCCAGATTTCTGTGCAGGGATGTTCTCTTAAGGACTGAAAGCTGTGTGGAACTAATGGCATCCTGTTTGGGGACTAGTTGGGAGCTTATCCTGATAGAAACACAGCTTCTCTTTCTTTCTTTCTATCTTTCTTTCTTTCTTTCTTTCTTTTTTTTTTTTTAAGATTTTATTTATTTGACAGAGAGAGACACAGCAAGAGAGGGAGCACAAGCAGGGGGAGTAGGAGAGGGAGAAGCAAGCCCCCTGCTGAGCAGAGAGCTTGATGTGGGGCTCAATCCCAGGACCCTGGGATCATGACCTGAGCCAAAGGCAGACACCTAGTGACTGAACCACCCAGGTGCCCCCACAGCTTCCTCCATCCACTGGTTGTTTCATCAAAAGACTCATATCCAACCAGCTGCCCTAATGGCTTGTCTTCAGGCCCAAGTGGGTGGGCTTTCAGGCATGCTGTGCTCCCCCACAATTTATCACGGTGAGCAAAGCTCTATGAGGGGTGCCTCTCACAAGAGAACCTCAAAGAAAAGTTGTCAAAAGCTGGAAATAAAACAATAGACAAGAACTCTGTGGCAAAAGTTGAGAGACTGAAAGATAGGTGATTTTGTTATTGTTGTTTAGTGTTTTGGGCTGGGCAGCTGCTCTAAAAGACAAAAAGGAAAGAAAGAAGAGAGTCCCAGGAGCAATACATGAAAGAGGACATGAGGTGAGCAAAGCTCTATGAGGGGTGCCTCTCACAAGAGAACCTCAAA